>WOXC01012086.1:0-153918 GCA_011680675.1 Gymnobelideus leadbeateri | reverse complement strand
CCATGGATCAATTAGGGGAGGGGGAGCTTGGAGTTGTGCTCAACAGTACCCCAAGGATTAGGGCAATTTTCTCTTTCAGCCATGTCCTTCAGAAACTGGCTGACTGATCTACAGGGGTTGGTCCCTGAATAAGGAAATTAAAAGTCTGTGTAAGAGTGGAATATTATGGTACCTTGTTTTACTCCCACAAAAGTTATTGGGAGATAATCAATAGCTGTAGGGAAGCTCGCTTATCTTATTTTACTATGACAAAGGTCATCCTGGCTCCAGATGGACTAGAAAGGTTAAACTGGAAATCCTGGTTTAAGCCTGAGGGGTAATGCCCAGGTCACAAGTATCCTCACTACTACTATCACACCTACATAATCTGCATAATCTACATAAGGGAATGTAAGGTCAAACAACCCTAACACTGATAGGAATGGTACAACTGGTTACCCTCACTCCTGCCTCTGTATTGGTGTGGGTGCTCCCAGTGAGTACTACACCCGCTCTCTCAGAAACACCTTCCTCTGTGTTTCAGAGTTTTTTCAGAGAGAAGGGGCTTGCTGTATTTAAGGATATATCATGTAGATCTTCCTAAGGGCCCCCAGGGAAGCCGTGGACAGCAGAAGCTTATCCGGGCTAACTCCCTGACCCTACCTGGGAAGTCCTGTGATCCCCACAAGCATATTTCTCACAACTGGATTCTAAATTAATAATAGGTTATTAACATAATAGAAAATAATAATTTCTCTTAGAACTGAGGTTGACATTTTTCCTTCTCTTTTTCTTTCTTTTTTCCTTGAGAACATGATTAATACAGAAATTGATTTTGCATGACTTCATATTTATCATGGGTTTTGTATTTTTTGCCTCTTCAGTGGGCTGAGGGAGAATATTTGGAACTGAAAATAAATTGAATTTAGTCTGCTGAAAATTTTCTTTGACTAAAAAATTAAATATAAAAACAAGATCATCAATAACTTTGGGGAGAGTAATTTCCATTCAGTGATGATGAGGCCAAAATACAGAGTTTGCAAATAAACGAAAGGATATAAAGGGAGGCAGCAAATGTAGATAACTTTTTTTAATGTTGTATTTTTCGTAGATAACTTTTCAAGAAGTATTAAATCAAGACCAAGGATTTTCCCTTTTTCTACTTCCTCATTTAGAAATCAACTAATGTAGGAAATCTCTCTTAAAGATTTCCACAGGGGGGCGGAGCCAAGATGGCGGAGTAGAAACAGCATTTCCAATGTGCTCTGCCCCACACAAATTTCAAACAATGTGAAAGGGAGCTCCGAACAACTTCTGGAGCCACAGCACCCACAGAACAGCACAGAGAAGCTAACCTCCTGCTGAGGACAGCCCAGTAGCCCTGCAGGGAGCGACCAGCGCAGCGCTCTGAGAGCAGGTAGCCCAGCACGCTGGGAACTGACAGCGCAGCCCGCAGAGCCGAGCCCAGGTCCGAGGTTTTAGCCCCAGGGCAGCCAGGCCTTCAGCCGGCTGGTGGAACCCCAGAACACCAGCAATTGTGGCGATTCCAGAATTATCAGCACAGATATGCCTAGGACAAAGTGAGAGGTTAGTGCCCTATGGACTTTGGGACCAGTATTTGGGGAACACGTGGCTTCCTCCCCTGGGGGCAAAAAGCTGCTGAAGAAACTGCTGCACAGAAGCCATTTTGCAGCGTCAGCAGTGGCTCTAGCTCCTGGTCTACCAACTGTAGGAAGATCCAGCAATCAGTCTGGTGGTTAATCGCTTTTGCTTTAAACTACCTGGATCTGGATTGTGGTCTGAGGGGGGGAAGTTTGGGGTGGGTACCCAACTTGCTAGAGTGGGTGGAGGCTTTACAGAGGCCACCCAACTGGCAGAAGTTGTGAAGACCCCACATTTGGGCGGAAGCTCCCCTGTCTGGTGGCAGAGTCCTACTGTGGCAACAAGCCCCAAAATCAAGTGATTAAGTGGCAATATGCCTAGGCAAATGAAACAAAATAAACAGAAAAGTTCAACATTGGACTCCTATTTTAGGGGCAAAGAGGCTCAAAGCATGGAGGAGGACTGTGAGGTCAGAACTCCTGCACCAAATGCCCCAAATGAAAATGCTAGCTGGCTATGGGCCATAGAGGACCTTAAGAAGCAGATAAGAGAAGTAGGGGAAAATTTGGGAAGAGAAATGAAAAAGATGCAAGAAAAGTATGAAATGACAGTCAACACCCTGAATGAGGAAAATAACACCTTAAAAAACAGACTAACTCAAATGGCAAAAGAGGCTCAGAATGGCAATGAGGAGAAGAATGCCTTAAAAAGCCATATTTGCCAGATGGAAAAAGAATCACAAAAGCTCACTGAGGAGATTCATTCCTTCAGAGTTAGACTAGAGCAAATGGAAGCTAGTGACTTTATGAGAAATCAAGATACTATTAAACAGATCCAAACAAATGAAAGAATAGAAGGCAATGTGAAATATCTCATGGGAAAAACCACTGACTTGGAAAATAGATCCAGGACAGATAATTTAAAAATTATTGGACTACCTGAAAGCCATGATCAAAGAAAGAACCTAGAAATCATCCTTCAAGAAATTCTCAAGGAAAACTGCCCTGATGTTTTAGACCCTGAGGGCAAAATAGAGGTTGAAAGAATCCACAGATCACCTCCTGAAAAAGATCCCCAAAAGAAAACTCCCAGGAATATCATATCCAGGTTCCAGAATCCCCAGATCAAGGAGAAAATACTATGAGCAGCCAGGAAGAAACAATTTCAATATTGTGGAAACAGATTCAGAATGGCACAGGACCTGGCAGCTTCTACATTGAGGGATAGAAGGGCATGGAATATGATATTCCAGAGGGCAAAAGAGCTGGGAATGAACCCAAGCGTCACCTACCCAGCAAAACTGAGTATTTTGTTTCAGGGGAAAATATGGTCATTCAGTGGAATAGAGGACTTTCAAGCATTCTTGAGGAAAAAACCAGAGTTGAATAGAAAATTTGACATTCAGACGCAAGAAGCAAGAGATGCTTGAGAAGGTAATCAAGGAAAAGAAATCAAAAGGAACTTATCAAAGTTGGACTATTTACAGTCCTACATGGAAAAACAATAACTGTGTTTGATGAAACCTTTCTCATTATGAAAATAATTGAAGAAGGGTACATAGCATATGTTCACAGGTATACATGGATAGAGGGCACAGGTTGAATTTGATGGGAAGGGATGATTTTTTTTTTTGGAGGGCAATTGGGGTTGGGTGACTTGCCCAGGTTCACATGGCTGGGTTTTTGTTTGTGTGTTGGGTGTCTGGGGCCAGATCCAGGCTCGGGTCCTTCTGGCTCCGGGGCTGGCTCTCTGCTCGCTGTGCCACCTAGCTGCCCCAAGGAAGGGATGATTCTTAAGGGGTGAAGTCAAGAGGTGAGAGAGGAAAGTGGCAAGAGGAGATGGAGAAAGACAGGGTAGAGCAAACTATCTCATGTAGAAGAGGCAAGGGGAAGTAGTTGCAGGGGAGGGGAAGAACAGGAAGGCAAAAAGGCAAAAGCATATTCTCATTGAAGTTGGCTCAAGGAGAGAATCACATACATACTAAATGGAATATCTTACCCTCACTCACTCTCCTGAGTAGGGGAAAGGGGGATGAGAGGGGGGATGATGGAGGGGAGGGCATTCTGGGGAGAGGGGAGGTTAGAAGTACCCACTATCAAAGAGGGACAGGATCAAAGTAGGGAATGGACCAGGTGGGAGGTGAGACAGGTGGGAGGGAAATATAAGCAGTCTTTTACAATATATCTACTATGGTAATGTTTTGTATAGCTATACATGTACAACACATACTGAATTGCTTATCTTCTCAGAGGGAGTGGGTGACAAGGGAGGAAGGGAATGGATCTGAAAATCGAAGTTTTAAAATTAAATGTTTCATAAGATGTCCAGGCAGTGGGGCTCAGAGATTCACCTTGCCCTAATGGCAAAGTCGAAAGGGCTATGGGAGAAGATATGGGAGAGAGCAGATTGGATGAGGGGATATCTGGTGGGACTGCTATTCTGGGGTCGTGGGTAGGGAAAAATGGGGGAAAAATGTAACTCATAATCTGGTGGAAATGAATGATGTAAACCAGAAGTTAATAAAGCATTTGTTTAATCAATTAAAAAAAAAAAAAGATTTCCACAGGTCAAAATCTTTTTCTTTTTTTTTTTTAAGCAAGTGGAGGGGTGTCTAGGTGGCGCAGTAAGAGCGCAGGCCTCGGAGATGGGATGACCCGAGATCGAATCCAGCCTCAGCAAATGAGCACCCACACAAATAATGACTGGACGTAAAGCAATTGGGGTTAAGTAACTTGCTCAGGGTTACATGGCCAGGCATTATTTATGTGTGGGTGCTCATTTGCTGAGGCCGGATCTGATCCTGGGTTGTTCCAACTCCGGGGCCAGCGCTCTTACTCACTGTGCCACCTAGCCCCTCCAACAGTTCAAAATCTTAACAGACAGAAAAAGAAATTCTAAGTTTGGGCTAATGGTATTCTTGCTCATTGTTTTTGCTCAGACAGGTCTGGGGAAGTGTTGATTTTCTTTTGTCTTAACAAGTAATATGGAAATTGATGTCTCTTTGACCAAGATTTGGGTGATCTAAATCATGTACCCCAAGATCCTCGTTTTAATATAGCCCCCCTCTTATTGTTAGTTGACTGCCACTGTTTGTGATGAAAAACCTCATCCAGAATTTAATCAAAAACACGGAGATCTCTTAGGATAAGAACCGGAATTTATTCTCTTCCCTGGGAGAAGAGGGAGGTCTTCCCCATGACTGATCATTACAAAAGGCAGAACAGGAAATTATACCCTAACACAGTCAAATCCCTTCCCTCCCCCCTCCCCGGCTATCTCTTCTCCCATTGGCAAGAAAATCTTCCCCAATGGCAAACAACAGGGAAGCCTGCCACTATCAGATACTCTGCAGCTAAGAGACAGGCTTACAAAGAACAAGGATGCTGACTGACAACAAAAGAGAAGGGGTGGGGTCCCAAAGCAAGGGTGGAGGAGTGAGCTCAGACTGTCCCTCACTCCCACTGGCCGGGAGGAGGGGCTCACAGAGGCAGAAAATCAGAAAGCCTCCTGAAAGGGCTTGCTACTGATTGACAGCAATAATTGGGGGGGGGGGAGAGCTAAAGTAGTTTTCAAGTTTTCACTCCTCAGACACCACCACTCAGGAAACACCTATTCTTCAAGGAGTGTACAAACTGTGAGTCCATCACCATTTGGTCTAAGACAGATGGCCAAAAGACCCTCCTTTTATCAAGATGCCAGCATTATTTAAAAAAAAAAAAAAGCAATTAAATTACCCTGTCTCTCAGAATTTCTTTTAATCATCACAATGGGAGGGGAGATATGTCAATAGCTTAAGGAAATGAATATTTAAGTTTTTTATTACTATTATTATTTAAGTGGAGGGTAGGGGTTAGAATTTATGGTTAGAAATGAATTTCTAAATGAATTTTAGGGTTAGAAATTAATTTAGGGTTAGAGTAGGGGCACGTTTGAAGGCAAAAGGGAAGACTAGTAGAGAAGGAAAGTTTCATGATTTGAGAGAGAAGGGGGAGAAAAAGAAACATTTCAATTTGCTAGAGAAAACCAAAGTGTGTGGAAATCAAGTACACTTATAGAAGGGTTGGTCTGGGCAAGGAGAAGGGCCTCTTTGTCAGAGAATAGAACATGGTCTTAAGGGTGGGTAGTGGAAGGGGCTGGGATAGGATGTATAATTTTTTAGAGCTATGTTCCCAGACCCAACCTACTGAAAATATTTTGACACTCTCAGAAACACACACCCCGTAAAATTTTCATGCCTTTGTTTCTAGTGGTGCCCATTTTCCTGAAAGGTATGTGCAAGATGGTCTTTTCTGTTCTAATTCATCTTGACTTATCTGCTTCATTTTATATTGTTGATCACCTTCTCCTGGATACTCCGCCCTCCTCTCTGAGTTTTGGTAACACTACTACTTTCTGCTGATTCTTTTCCTACAAGACTTAACTAAATAACTGGCACATAATAAATACCTGCTGATTGATTCATTGATTTGTTGGATACTACCTTTGTCTCCCCACAAGTATAGTCTTAGGTAGAAAATGAAGACCAGAGGTAGATGCAGAAATAATCTCTGAACATAAGAACAGAAGCTTAGGATTCCAGTTCCTAAAATACAACTGTAACAAGAGACAAATTTTCTCTCAGACCTCATCAAAATACCAGTGATGCTTAGTGCAATTAAAGAAAGCTCTGGGTCCTTTTATAGAACATATGCCAATCAGAAGCAGAGTTTAGTCAAAACCCTTTTTGGAGAAGTTGAACTCTGAGAAGCTCAAAAGTTCAAAGAGTCCCTGAAGCTCATCAAGACATCTTATCAAATAATCCTCTGCCCTACTATGGTGTTAACTATGGAATCTTCTTATTCTTTTCCTGTTAAGACCAAAGAACTGCATATTTAGGTTTGTTTGTATTTTATCTTATTCTTTGTACCAAGGCTTCCTCTCTAAATATTCTAAGTCAGATGCCCACCATGAATAATTTTTAGAAGAGGAAAAATAACAAGGTAGTGGAATTGTATTTCTGTTTAGAATTTTCTCTCAAACTGGCTGACTTGATGGATACTTTAAAAAGAAACTGATCAGGTGACTAGAACATAAAGAGCATATCACACCCCTGAGCCCAAGGACGAAAATGAAGTCACTACAGTAAATAAATTCCTAACTCCTAGCCATAGTCTTTGTCTCAGATTCTCATATTAATTTCTTATGAAGAGTCTCAGTTGGATTCGGGAATGAGAGAAAATCTGCTGAGAGATGCCAATTCCTTCAGGTGTAAATTCTGTGAGAACAAAATGGGCTAAGAATGAATTATGTAACTTCAAGGGTGTAGTTTGGTTGGCCAGATGAGTTCTTGGGCATTCACTTTTTTTTTTTTTTTAAAGCAATTGGGGTTAAGTAACTTGCTCAAGGTTACACGGCTAGTCATTATTTATGTGTGGGTGCTCATTTTCTGAGGCCGGATCCAATCTCGGGTCATCCCAACTCCGAGGCTGGTGCTCTTACACACTGTGCCACCTAGCTGCCTCCTGGGCATTCACTTTTAAGACCAGTTGTTAAGTAAAAAAGAAGTTAGCATGTGGGGACAAACTACATTTTCCTTATTTTTTTTAAATGCCTCATTTCTAATCATAAGAAAAGGAAAAGGATCACATGTATAAAATATTTATTGAAGCTATTTTGGTGGTGGCAAAGAATTTGAAATTAAGGGAAGGTCCATCAGCTGGGGAATGGCTGAACAAGTTGTGGCATGCGAATGTAATGGAATACATATATAAGAAATGATGGGGGTGGCTAAGTGGCACAGTGAGTAAGAGTGCCAGCCCCGGAGTCGGGATGACCTGGGATCGGTTCTGGCCTCAAACTTAGCACCCACACAGAAATGACTGGCCGTGTAATCTTGAGCAAGTTACTTAACCCCAATTGCTTAAGAAAAAAAAGAAAGAAAGAAAGAAATGATGAGTGCCTGCTTTCAGAAAAACCTGGAAAGTTTTACATGAATTGATGCTGGGTAAAGTGAGCAGAACCAGAACACTGCACTGTAACAGCAACATTGCATGATGATCAACTATGATTGTCTTAGCTCTTCTCAGCAATACAGTGATCCAAGACAATTCCAAAAGACTCATGATGGAAAATGTTATCCATATCCAGAGGAAGAACAATGAAGTCTGAATGAAGATCCAAGAATACTATTTTTACTTTTTTGTGGCTTTTCCCTTTTGTTCTGTTTCTTCTTTCACAACATGATTAATATGGAAATGTTTACATGATTGCACATATATAGCCTATATCAGATTGCTTGCCATCTTCAGGAGGGTGAGTGATAGTGAGGGAGGGAGAAAAAATTTGAAACTCAAAATCTTATGAAAAAATGAATGCTGAAAACTATATTTTCATGTAATTGGGAAAAAATACTATTTACAAACAAAAATAAATTGCCTCGTTTCCCCACGTACATCCCCATGTATGAAAGCACACACTGGTTCTTCAGATCATGGGTCATGTTTAAGGTTTATACAACTGGGCACTCTGTAAAAAAAGTGAAGGAAAGAAGTTAGAAACAGAATGATTATAGTTGATTTTGCATATAAAATGGGTACCCAACTCATGAATGACTGAACATACAAATGGATCGCATGTTCTGCACTGTAGGTGGGAAAAAAATTCCTCATAGATCCATGGAAAGGGAGCCACCATGTTCTTTTATTGGAAGATGGCCAAAATTGCTGCATTGGTTGAGGCATGAATGATCAATTTTAAACCCTTATTATAATTTTCCATAGAAATAATAGCTGAACTGGTGCTATCAATCTGTGCTACACAAAATACCTGAAATGCAGGACTGTTTCAACAACTTTCATATTACTTGTCCTATAGCTATTTTGGTTGCATTATTTCTTAGAATAAATTATGTTAGTAAATTCTACATCAAATTTCTTATTTTATCAATCAAATGGGATTTTGTAGGTTAGTCTTGGAGCTTCAATAAATATTTTCTCTACTCATTTTTTTTTGTTGTTGTTTTTGCCTTTTGGAGGGCAATTGGGGTTAAGTAACTTGCCCAAGGTCACATGGCTAGGTTTTTTTTGTTTATGTGTGTTAAGTGTAGGAGGCTGGAACCGAACTCAGGTCCTTCTGACTCCGGAGCCAGCACTCTACTCACTGTGCCACCTAGCCGCCCCTCTCTACTCATTTTCAAGTTGGGATCTGCTTATGAATAGAGTGGGAAGTCACACTCTGTGTGGTCTAGAGCAATCCAATCTAGTATTATTCTAGTTGCCCCCCAAATTTCTCCAGTTCCCTTCCCCACCAATCCCAGAAGACTCAGGAAAATGCTGCCTAATGGAAGCAGTGGTTAAAAAGTGGCAAGAGGGAAACGGTAGCATGAAACAATGGGGGAGATCCTGAATTTGGAGGCAGAAGTGGGTTTAAATCTCAACTTTGCTACTTACTACTTCTTCAGCCTTGAGCCAGTTTACTTCTCTATTTTTCAGTTTCCTCACCTGTGAAATTAAGGAATCCTTTGTGGTGATACAGTGAAAAAGAGGGCAAGATTTAGAATTTCGGTGAACATAGTAGGCACTTAACTGTCATGGATTTAAATTTTGGCTCTGTCACTCTACCAGTATGACCAGGTTATCACCTATAACATAAGAAGTTTGGACTTGATCACCTCCAAGGTTTCTTCGAGATCTAAATTTATGATCCAATGAATTATAAAATAGGTTAGACAAGATGATCTTTAAGGTCCCTTTCAACTGTAACAGTCTATACTTCTATGATAGAAATGAGATGAGCTTGTACTGTAATCCTCCCTTCTAGGGCTAATTTGCTCCACGATCATGGACAAATCACTTTACTTCTCTGAGGTACTTCCTCACGTGTAATATGAAGGGATTGAACTCAATGATCTCTAAGGTCCCTTTGGTTCTAACTTTCTACAAATGCCACCCTTCAAACTTGATACTGGAATAAAAAGCAGAAGACTTTTTTTTTTTTTTTCCAAAAGCTGGGGCCTCCTTTTCAAGATGATTACCCAAGGTCTAACCTGCAACAGCTGAGAATGAAGGTTCAAAATTATCAACCCATACAACGCACTTAGTGCAAACTGATCCAGGCAAATGTTTGATGGCTTAAAACAGACAATCTTTTTTAATCTACTTGGTATTTCAGATTCAGCTAAGCTCTCTCAGGTTACATGGAAATATTCTTTTAGTAAATTCTTCACCTTCTTGAGAAGGTTCCTTGAGACTACTAGCCTTTCTCATTTATAGCCTCTTATAAGGCAAGTGCCACAGCTGCTTATTAAGGGAACTAACTGAAGAAAGAATGACTCTAAAGTTTACTGTTTTCTAAATTGTCTTGTTTGATATTGTCACATGCACAAATAGCAGCACCTTGCACATAAAGTAAGTACTTAATAAATGTTTGCTGAATTGAAACTTAAAAAGCATTTTTCCGGAGGTTTGAAAATAATCATATGAGAAAATAGCATTTCTATACCAAATTACCAAGGTGCTACTTTATGGAACTTGATGAAATAACAAAATTCATTTGGAAACAACAAAAAGACTGAGAATGTCACTTCCAGACATGAATCTATATTACAAAGCAGTAGTCATCAAAACCAAAATTGGTATTGGTTAAAAAATAGAGAGCTAGATAAGTGGAACATACTAGACAAGGAAGCATCAAAAATAACAGAACTCGGTAATCTAGTGTTTGATAAAGGTGGAAAACATAAATTACTTAGGAAAAAACTCCTTATTTGATAAAAATTACTGGAAACATTGAAAAGCAGTATGGCAGAAATTAGGCTTTAGAAGAACACCTTACACCATATTCAACAATACATTCTAAAACTGAGTATAATTCTACAAGGAAAAATATGGTCATTTAATGAAATGGAGGATTTTCAAGAATTCTTGATAAAAAAAAGCTGAGCTGAACAGAAAATTTGACTTTCAAATACAAGAAGCAAGAGAAGCATGAGACGGTAAACAGGAAAAAGAAATCATAATGAACTTATCAAAGTTGAACTATTTACCTTCCTACATGGAAAAACAATAATTGTAACTCATAAGACTTTTCTCAGTAAGAGGATAGCTGAAGGGAATATATATGTATATGTATATATATATATATATATATATATATACAGGAGTGTGAACATTTGTTCATGTATACATAGACGGCACAGGATGAGTTGAATATGAAGAGATGATATCTAAAAAATAAAATTAAGAGGTGAGAGAGGAATTTTTTTCGGGAAGAAAAAAGGGAGCGAAAGATTAGGGTGAATTATCTCATATAAATAGGGCAAGAGAAAACTGTTAAGATGCAGGGGAGGATCAGGAAGGTAAAAGGGAATGGGACAACCTAATTCTCATTGAATTTGGCCTAAAGAGAGAATAACATACGCACTCAATTGGGTATTTTACCCTACAGGAAAATAGTGGGGTAGGGGATAAGAGGGGGGAAGGATAGAAGGGAGGGCAGATTCGGGAAGAGCAAAGTTAGAAGCAAACACTTTTGAAAAGGGAAAGGGTCAAAGGAGAAAACAGAGTAAGTGGGAGGTGGGATAGGATGGAGGGAAATATAGTCAGTCTTTCACAATATAACTACTATGGAAATGATTTGGATTAACTACACATGTACAATCTATATTGAATTGCTTATCTTCCCAGTGGGGGTGGGTGAGGAGAGAAGAAGGGAAAAAAAGTCTGGAACTCAAAAGTTTTAAAAACAAATGTTTACGGGGCGGCTAGGTGGCATAGTGAGTAGAGGGCTGGCCCTGGAGTCAGAAGGACCTGAGTTCGGATCCGGCCTCAGACACTTAACCCACACAAACAAAAACCTAGCCATGTGACCTTGGGCAAGTTACTTAACCCCAATTGCCCTAAAAGGGGTGGCTAGGTGGTGCAGTGAGTAGAGGGCTGGCCCTGGAGTCAGAAGGACCTGAGTTCGGATCTGGCCTCACTTAACCCACACAAACAAAAACCTAGCCGTGTAACCTTGGGCAAGTTACTTAACCCCAATTGCCCTAAAGGGGCAGCTAGGTGGTGCAGTGAGTAAGAGCACCAGCCTCGGAGTTGGGATGATCCGAGATCGGATCCGGCCTCAGAAAATGAGCACCCACACATAAACAATGACTAGCTGTGTAACCTTGAGCAAGTTACTTAACCCCAATTGCTTTAAAAAGAAAAAAAAAACAAAAAAAACCAAATGTTTAAAAATTGTTTTTTTACATGCACCTGGGAAATAAGATATACAGGTACTGGGGTATAGAAACTCATCTTGCCATACTAGAAAATTAGGGGGATGAAAGGGGAGGATATAAGAGAGAACAGATTAGGGAAAGGAGTATTCGGTAGGCTCGCTATTTTGGGGTAGGGGGTAGGGAAAAGACGAGGAGAGAAAAAATTGTAACTCAAAATCTTGTGGAAATAATTGTTGAAAACTAAAAATAAATAATTTTAAAAAAAAATTAAAAAAACAGAAAAACAAACAAAAAAAACCCAAATAATACATTCTAACAGTTCTCAAAAAGATTGAAAAGTATTCACAATCACAGGAAAGAATACTTCAAATCACTAATAAAAGAAATGCAAATCAAATCAATCTTGAGGTTTTTACCTTATTCCCTGCAAACTGGCAAAAAAAAAAAATGGTCATAGTCAATGTTGGAGGGATTGTGTAATGACAGGCACACTAATACATTGTTAGTGGACCTGTGAAATGGCACAACTCTTGGAAACATGATTTGAAATTCTGTAAATAAGGTGACTAAAATATCCATAACCTTTGAACTATTGACTCCATTACTGGGTTTAAATTCAAGGAAGTCATTGATCAGAAGTAAAGTCTCCTTAAACTTCAAAATATTTATAGCAGTACATTTTGTGATAAGAATTAGAAACAAAGTAGATGCCCATTAATTAAGGAATAGATAAACAAATCGTGAAGCACAAATGTAATGGAATATTACTGTACCATAAGAAATGATAAATGTGATGAATACAGTGAAGCATGGATAGGTCTACATAAACTCATGCAGAGTAAAGTTAAGCAACCAAAAAAATATATATATACATTAACTACAACAATGTAAATGGAAAATGTACACCGAAAAATCAAAAGTAAATGTAACAAAATTATAAAGATCCAGCAGTACTCAAATTAAGAGATATGAGATGACTTCCCTAATCAAATCAATCTTGAGGTTTTACCTTATACCCTGCAAATTGACAAAAATGAAAAAAAAATGGCGACAGTCCATGTTGGAGGGATTGTGTAATGATAGGCACACTAATACATTGTTAGTGGACCTGTGAAATGGTACAACTCTTTTGGAAAGATGATTTGAAATTATGTATATAAGGTGACTAAAATATCCACAACCTTTGAACTACTGACTCCATTACTGGGTTTATACCCAAGGAAGTCACTGATAAGAAGAAAGCAGAGGTGGGAGTTCCACAGGTACATACTAATTAGATGTGTTGATTTTTTTTTCCTCTCCAAAAATACCATTTGTTATAGGGATGGCTCCTTGGGAGGTCAAGACAGGAATACTTGGAATAACCATGATGATGTAAGAAACAGAAGATACCAGTCAAAACACTTTTTAAAAAACTATCATTGGACTTTAACTCTTAAAAATGGAAGCAAAAGTAATAATGTATAAATATAGGGGCAGCTAGGTGGCACAGTGAATAGATCACCAGCCCCAGAGTCAGGAGGGCGTAAGTTCAAATCTGGCCTCAAGATACTTGACACACTGTGTAATCTTAGGCAAGTCACTTAACCTCAATTACCCTGCCTTGCTATTTCCTTCCCCCCCCCAAATATGTATATACATACATATATACATATACATATATATATGTGTATATAAACATAATTCAATAAGCTTAAGACTCTTAACATTCTAGAAAAGACAGTAAGACTTTTAAAATGAAGAAGGTTGGACTAAACTCCAACAACTGGGAAAGCAGTGAAGAATGGTGATTGGAGTTTAGAGTGAGGATACAGAATTGGTTTAGGAGTAAACCAGAGGGAGAGCTGGAATAATAAAAAGATTTTGGTTGGTTCTGGATTAGGATATAGGAGTGATGGTGTGATCAAAGTTATGACTGTGATATCAAGGTGAGCCCAAAGATATGGCTGAAGTAGAGTGAAAATGTAAGCCATAGGGGCAGCTAGGTGACACAGTGAATAGAACACTGGCCCTGTAGTCAGGAGGACCCAAGTTCAAATCCGGCCTCAGAAAAGTAACACTTACTAGCCGTGTGACCTTGGGCATGTCACTTAACCCCAATTGCCCTGCCTTCCCCCTCCAAAAAGCCAAAAAAAAAAAAAAGAAAGAAAGAAAAAAGTGTAGGACACAGGAACTGAGCAGCTAATGAACTAGGATAGGGTGCTTGAGAAAACATTTATATGCTGAAATCTCCAAGTATGAGGCTAGAGAGGGAATAATCATTTATGCAGCCTCTACTACATGCCTTTAAGCACTGTGCTTAACACTAAAAAAATGATCACATTTGGTCCTCACAGCACTGTGAGAGATGTTACTATCCCCAAAGAAGACTGTGTCATGTACTAAACACCTTTAAAAAATGCTAGGAAATAACTCAAGGTTGGTAGGTAACTGCAACGATGATTTGAGTACAGTAACCAAATTAGAATGAACCTTAAAATAATTGTTCAGTTATGGTTATAGTAATAAAGAAGGATCTGACACTGGCAGTGAGGAGCAAGGAAGCTTATTCACCTTTTCCTATTGACCCAGTGCATTTGAGGGACATGAGAAAAGATGTAACCTGCATTGGAAAGAATGGTTGAAGAATCTTCTGTGGGGAAGATATATTTCCAAGGGTCAGTAAATACAGAGTGAAATTAAGAGGTCTAAGTTGAAGGGGCCACAGCGAGAGGAGAGGGCATGTCAGGAGCTAAGGTGGGGTAGGGATGATGTGGATGGGAATGGGAGGACCCATAACTGTCAACAGTTCTGCCTAGGTGCCTGATACACTAAGTCAAAAGGATTGGGAAAGGAAACGGGAATTTTCTAGCTTTAGGAAGGGCAGGCATTATCAGCTTACTAGGGCTCCCACCATTTAAAGTCCAATAATGATATAATAATAAATCAAGTTATTCAGGGAGATCACAGAAGGCAGATGCATTAATAAATACACAGTGAATGGGTTTCTTAGGCATGACAGAACTCAAAATCAGATCCTTTGCCTCATTCCAAGATGTTAAAGAACACAGTCAGAAGATTTTAAGATATACTTGGGTCCTGGTATCTTGACGTTCTACAACTGGATGAGGTCCTGATGGCAAGAAGTTAATTTAACTACTCAACTCCCATTGTGTTAGGTTAATTTCCTAACAACCAGGTTAGTCCTATGCCCTTTTGACATTAGAATATTTAATCAGGGGTGGGTAGGTGGTGCAGTGAATAGAGCATTGGCCCTGGAATCAAGAAGACCTGAGTTGAAATTCGGCCTCAGACATGTGACACACTTACTAGGAGTGTGACCTTGGGCAAGTCACTTAACCCCAATTGTCCTGCTTTCTCCCCTCCAAAAAGCAAAACTAAAAAAAAGAATATTTAATCAATATCCCACAAGAACTTTATTTCACGTGATAACTACCCATGGAAAATTAATATTGAAGTATAAGAGCATAGGATAGACAAATTCTGAAAGTTCAGGTTAAAATTTAATCATTCACATGACAAATATATTTATTCAACACTTAGGTTTTGTTGGCTCTGAACTGATTCAGTTATACTACAAGGAAGTAAAATCTTTAAATCTTCTTTGTGCCAGTAACCCCCTACCTATCCCTAGAGCAGTGTGTTACCAATTTAGGTTCAAATATTTACCCAAAAGAACTAAAATCTTGTTTCCATTAGAGTAAAAAACAAAAACAAAAACAAACCCTGAGCTAAACCATGCAAAAACTATGAACATCTCTATTTTACACTCAGTGCAACTATACAACACTACAGACCATTATTTATAATAACTCACTTTTATTTCCAATTATTTCCACTGAAGACATCATTCATAGGACAAAAAGCACACAAAGGGCCCAATACAGTTATCTCCAACTTAAGAAAAACATCAAAACTTTCTATCAACTGCCCCTTCCCAGATCGACTGATGTAGGTTAAGTACATAGTAAAAGTGGCATTTCTGCTTTTAAATACAAAAAAAATCTTTGCCCAATCATGGTCCCAGTAAGATTATTTTTTTAAATCAACCACCAGAAATCAGAGAGAAGCGAAATAGTACTAGGAAGATTCCTCCTTTTCTCTGGAAATAACTTTCCATAGTTCCAGAGTGTCTGTGAAGTCAGGAAGTCAGCAAGATGAAATACAAGGCACTCAGGACCACTGTGGACATCTATGAATTTTATGTTATCACTACCTGTTGCTTCGCTCTCTCCCCATACTTCAGTAACACAATGAATAGCACTTCTTGAGAAATTTCCTACTTTAATCATTACAATTCAAAGGATTCAGCAAACTTGTCTTGTCCTTCTGGTCTGGAAGGACAAAGGTCCAATGTAGTCATATATAGGGATCTGGAAGAGCTGAACATCATATACACGATCTCCTAAGGGAGACAAAGTTCTCTTACTAGTAAGAAAATATCACTGCAACATAAGTAACATTATTTTAGTGTTTCTTCTTGTGATCCCTCATGTGTGCAGCAATTGAACCAGCTATTTCTGAATTCTTCTTGTTTTGGCCAAAATAATCCAGAAATTCACCATCTGGGCCAATCAAGTACATTATTATTGTATGATCCACCTGTACAGAAAAAGGAAAATATAAACTGGTGAGGCAAGCAACAGCTTTGGACAAAGAGATGGCGTAACTTTTACCAATGACTATTAAAAAGTATTGTTACATTATCAAATATGACTTTACAGGGCAAAAGTACCATGTAAAATTTGGGCCAAATTATGTTACAGTAATTTTCTAAGGACTGATTAAATATTCTTCTGTGTACTGAAATGTTAAGGTAGGGCAATTGGGGTTAAATGACTTGCACAAGGTCACAGGGCTAGTTTTGTGTTAAGTGTCTGAGGATGGTTTTGAACTCAGGTCCTCCTGACTCAAGGGCCAGTGCTCTATTCACTATGCCACCTAGCCACCCCATATAAAATATTTCTTGATATATCGGTCAGAGATTATATCCCCTGATTCCTCTTAATCATCCCCTACCAGCAGGTCTCCAATCTTCAAAGAGTAGATATGTCATTCAATTTTAAAACGCATTTTTTTGAAAATGAAATTACTTGGGGCGGCTAGGTGGCGCAGTGAGTAGAGCGTCGGCCCTGGAATCAGAAGGACCTGAGTTCGGATCCAGCCTCAGATACTTAACGCACACACAAACAAAAACCTAGCCGTGTGGCCTTGGGCAAGTTACTTAACCCCAATTGCCTTAAAAAAAAAAAGAAAAAAGAAAAGAAAAGAAAATGAAATGAAATTACATAATTCAAGCACGGACTCCATCCTTTCTACCTTTACATGCTCCAGTGTGGGTTGGGTATGCTTTCTCATTCTTCCTTCCCAACCTGAACGATTTTACACGGAAAATACCTAGATTCTCCAAAGTCCACTTCAGAGATCAGTCATGCTAAAAGAAGCAAATGATCAGCTATCTCCCTGAGTAAATTTTCTTGCTCTGTGCTTAGTGTTAAGGAGGCTCTACCTGTTCAATGCAACTACTAGGAAATGCTATTTAATAACATGTATATGATATGGGGTAAGAGGGAAGAAAGGAGGCAACAGTATGCAAGAAAAAAAAGAGGGACGGGGGGGGGGGCATGGAGTCAAGATGGCAGAGTAGAAATAGCACTTCCACGGCACTCCTGCCCACACGACTTCCAAATTCATGTCAAAGGGGCTTCTGAACAACCTCTGGAGCTACAGAACCCAGAAAACGACACAAGGAAGTTAACCTGGGAGGTCAGCCAGAACACCAGCAGCTGTGGCATTTCCAGAATTACCAACACAGAGATACCATGGACAAAGTGACAGGTTAGTGCAGTATGGACTTTGGGACTCATTAGTGGGGAGAGCACATTGGCCTCTTTCCCTGGGGGCAAGAAGCCGATGAGACACTTCAGCGCAGCCACTTGGACACACGCAACAGCTTCAGTTCCTGGCCTGCAGACTGTAGGGGGACCAGGCTCTAACCTTCTTTAACGCTCTTGCTTTAACCTTCATAGCTATGGATTGCGGTCTGGGGTGGAGGTCTTACGGTGTGTGACCAGCTTGCCAGAGCATGAGGCGGCTTCAGAGAGGGCCCCCAACTAAAACCTCTGCAGCTGAGAAAACCGCAGCGTTTGGGACGGAAGCTCCCCTGGCTGGTGGCAGAGTCCTATTGCGGCAACAAGCCCAAAAGTCAAGTAACTGAGTGGCAACATGCCTAGGCAAAAGAAACAAAATAAACAGAAAAATTCAACATTAGACTCCTATTTTGGGGGCAAAGAGGATCGAAGCATGGAAGAGGGGGAAGACTGGGAGGTCAGAACTCCTGCACCAAAAGCCCCAAATGAAAATATGAGTTGGTTATAGGCCATACAGGACCTTAAGAAGCAGATAAGAGAAGTGGAGGAAAAATTGGGAAGAGAAATGAGAAAGATGCAAGAAAAGAATGAAATGAGGGTCAACAGCCTGACTGAGGAAAATAACACCTTAAAAAATAGACTAACTCAAAGGGCCAAAGAGGCTCAAAAGGGCAATGAGGAGAAGAATGCCTTAAAAGCCGACTTTGCCAGATGGAAAAAGAATCTCAAAAGCTCACTGAAGAGAATCATTCCTTCAGAATTAGACTGGAGCAAATGGAAGCTAGTGACTTTGTGAGAAATCAAGATGCTGTTAGACAGATCCAAGCAAATGAAAGAACAGAAGGCAATGTGAAATATCTCATGGGAAAAACCAGATCCAGGAGAGACAATCTAAAAATTATTGGACTACCCGAAAGCCATGATCAAAGAAAGAACCTAGAAATCATCCTTCAAGAAATTCTCAAGGAAAATTGCCCTAATGTTTTAGACCCAGAGGGGGAAATAGAGGTTGAAAGAACCCACCAATCACCTCCTTAAAAAGATCCCAAAAAGAAAACTCCTAGGAATATTGTAGCCGGTTCCAGAATTCCCAGATCAAGGAGAATATATTACAAGCAGCCAGAAAGAAACAATTTGAATACTGTAGAAACACAATCAGGATAACACAGGATCTGGCAGCTTCTACACTGAGGGACTGAAGGGCTTGGAATATGATATTCCAGAGGGCAAAGGAGCTGGATTAAAACCAAGAATCACCTACCTAGCAAAACTGAGTATCATGTTTCAGGGGAAAATATGGTCATTCAGTGGAATAGAGGACTTTCAAGCATTCTTGAGGAAAAAACCAGAGTTGAATAGAAAATTTGACATCCAGACACAAGAAGCAAGAGACGCTTGAGAAGGTAAACAGGGAAAACAAATCAAAAGGAACTTATCCAAGTTGAACTATTTACATTCCTAAAAGGAAAAACAATAATTGTAACTGATGAAACTTTTCTCAGTATAAAAATATTTGAAGAAGGGTATATGGGCATATGAATACATATGTGAATGTGTGTATATATGTTTACAGGTATACATAGATAGAAGGTACAGGTCGGATTTAATAGGAAGGTATGATACTTAGGTGAAATTAAGTGGTGAGAGAGGAATATAAGGAGAGGAGATGGGGAGAGACAGAATGGGGGAAACTATCTCATATAGAAGAAGCAAGGGAAAATGGTTACAAGGGAGGGGAAGAACAGGAAGGCAAAAAGACAAAACCTTATTCTCATTGAATTTGGCTCAGGGAGAGAATGACATACATACTAAATAGGATATCTCACCCTACAGGAGAGTAGAGGGGAAGGAGATGAGAGGGGGAATGATGGAAGGGAAGGCAGGAGGGAAAGAGGGGAGGGAAGTTGGGAAACACCCACTTTTGAAAAGGAAGAGGATTAAAATAGGGAATAGACTAAGTGGGAGGTAGGATAGGAGGGAGGGAAATATAGTCAGTCTTTTACAATACATCTACTATGGTAATGTTTTGCATAGCTACACATGTACAACATATACTGAATTGCTTATCTTCCCAGTAAGGGTGGTGACAAGGGAGGAAGGGAATGAGTATGGAATTCAAAGTTTTAAAATCAAATGTTTAAAAATATATAAATACTATTATTAATACTGTTTTACATATAATTGGGAAATAAGATATACAGGCATTTGGGCACATAGATTCACCTTGACCTACTGAAAAAGTCGAAGGGGGTATGGGAGAAGATATGGGAGAGAGCAGATGGGATGAGGGGATGGGGGAAGGGAAAGGATTTTTAACTGAAAATCTGGCAGAAATGAATGATGTAAATCAGAAGTTAATAAAGCATTTGGAAAAAATAATAATAATAAATAATGAAAAGTATATAATGTTCAAAAATATAAAAAAAAGAGGGACACTGCAATTTTTTTTTAAAAATGCACAGAAAAAAATGGAAGGAAGTTCAGAAGGAAATACAGAAAATCAGGACAATTTTGAAAGTAATGTGCAGAATTTATTATGTATTTTTAAGGAAAGTAAGCCGTATGAAATGGAAATCTACAGTTTCATACAGAATTCTCTTTTTGTGTTCTGTTATGTGCATGGAAATGCTTTTTTTGTTCAAGTTCACAAAATAAAATTAATTTTTAAAAAGTAGCATATATATAAACTAATTTATGAACAAAACATTTCATCCAATTCCTGAACTTTATCTTCTTTACAGAATCTAGGAAATATAAGTGTAAAATGTTGTCAATAAGGATGTTATTTCCTCATGTTAAGTTTAAATCAAGCAGAGGAACTTTTATTTTGAACTGGAGTAAGTCTGTTCTGATCAAGACAGTTCACTACCTATACTATTAATACTTAACTGTGCATAAACCTGGAAGAAGCCAGGAAGCTAAGGGAACTAAATCAACTATCTGGTCTATAAATCTGAACACTGAATTTGGTACTGCTGCCAGGAATTTCAAATGTGGAGACTTAGGGGTGAAGGGGATTATTTAATCTTTATCTTTATAAACCTCACCGACAAAGTAATACTATGTGAAGTAAAGTTTCTTGCATATTCCTAAAAAGGCATATAAATGACACCCTTCTGAAGTCATCTTAAATCTATAATCCTTTTTCCCCGTTCTGGTACCAAGTTCCTAAAACTGTTCCCAGTTTACTTTTCTCTAGTTTAAGGTTGGGTTAGCTAACTAATCTTACCTTAATGTCTCCAGAAAGTCTTATTTAAAAATTACTCTTCTCTAATGTAAGGTTAGATTAAACAGTAATTTTCTTAACTGACTGTCTCCAGAAAGTCCTATTCTAAAAGAACAAATGCTACATCTGTCAATCAAGAACATAATACTCAGTACCAGGAATAGAATGTTTAGTTGTTATTTGGCAAAAAAGACTGGAATACATACCTAATACTAAACTAGAGACACATTCATAAATACAAACATGTATTGTGTAAGGTTATTTCCTATATACATACATATACATATTTCCTATATACATATGTATAGAGATATTTCTCCAGAGTGTCAGGAGCTAAAGGTCTATTCATTTACAGCAAGAGTTGAGGGAATTAAAATAGCTAATGAACTAAATGGCTCAAAATCAATATCAAAATAAGTGTCTAGGAAGCTAGGTGATGCAAGAGATAGAGTGCTGGACCTGGAGTTAGGAAGAACTGTGTCACCCTGCACAAGTCGCTTAATTTCTGCCTCAGTTTCTTTCAAAGTAAAATGGGGATAATAACCCCTACTTCATAGGGTTATTGTGAGGATCAAATGAGGGAGTATTTGTAAAGTGCTTAGCATAATCCCTGGCATAAAGTAGGTGTTATATAAATGTTTTTATTCCTTTATTTTCCCTTTCAAAGTAAAACTGATATGCATTCCATTTTAATATAAAACACTTAGGACTTTTAATAGCAGTTGAAGGTTTTCAATGACTGTCTTTAGCCTGGTTATGGGCTTAATGTAAAATCAAAACAATACTGGATTACTCAAAAAACAGGTAACAGTTTGAAGTATGCATTGGATCTAAATAAAGCAGCTTTTGCAAACGTACCATTTGCCATCAGTGGCCACAAGTTCTATCCATTCACCACCTACCCCCTAGAAGCTCCCATTTCTGTCACAATTAAATCTAAAAGATATTGTGAATTAACGAGTTACCACCAAAATTACATATACCATACTAGAAAAAATCCTAGACCTGGGAATCAGAAGACTTGGGTTTGGGGGATGGCTCTATCACTCACTTTCAGAGCAAATTATTTATTCTATCTGAGGCTTAGTTTCCAAATCTTTAAAATGGGAATAATACTTGTGCTAACCTACCTGAATTATTTTGAGGAATATTCTTTTTACAGTAAAGGTCCATAAAAATACAAACTAAAGTGTAAAATAGAAGACATTCACTGACACACTAAATAAGTCCAAGAGTTTTACGGTCCATATCATGGTGCCCACAAAGCATTAATATATGTACCTCGTAAAAACTGACTTACCCTCTAAGACTGTATAATTAATCACAAGACTGATATACACTATTACAATCGAGACTGGTGCTATTCAGGTTTCATGTTAGCTGTGGATTCAGACCCAGTCTATTCTGTCATACACCCTAGTGTGCTAGAGCATTCCTGGTTTTGGAGCTGCCTGAAGGAGACATGTGTAGTCTTGGGCAGGACCCCACCCAATTAGAAGACTTCACACACAGAATCCAATCTAGGTGAATTCTTGCCCTTAGGAAATATCCCCATATCATGCTATACCCCTCCATTTTAGAGCCTAGGGGAACCCATCCTATGGAGGAGAAAACCAACCACAGTGGTCTGGGTAGAAAAGGATTCCTTTGTCCAAAGTGCTGTAGGCAGCTGAGTCTCACAATCAAGTCCCTTCTCAGCAGGAGGAGCTGAAGGCTTTGAGCCTACTTCCTCATTACTTTGTCTACGCCAGCATTAATTGTTTACCCCCCAGAGCTAATGTTCACAACCCAGGATACCTCCTTTTCCAAAAGTATTTAAGCATTCAGTGATAGCCATGGTTTTGTCTAATTATGGAGAGAAGCCATTAACCATCAATTTATCAGCTAGCCTAATTAATAAATTGATTATTAATTACCCAGAAACTCTGTCTCAGGCTTTCCATTCATCTCAATGAATTCAACTATTTTTTTATACCATACCACAATACTTCCCAAAATGCAAAGGGGAAAAAAAGAAAAAGCTCTCTGAATCTTTAATTCTCTGTGCAAGGTAAGCTAGATACTTGGACCAGGTGTGGGTATCTGATTGTCATAAGGAGGAATCACTGCTACCTTCCTCTAGTGGTGTGTCCCAGTTCCTCTCTCTGCAGTAGGGCCATGCACAAATCTATGATGGGGAAAGCATGGAGATGAGGAAAAGTAAATGATTCATTCCCAGCTGCCCACACCTGTGGCCCAACTACTGTACTTTTCCCTTCCACTCCCTATCAAATGGAACAAACTTGCTGTGTTAATCTTATTTTCACTGACTTTGATCTGAACTTTATATACTTAGACAGGAACTAATCTTGGCTTTTCTCCTTCGACTTCTTAAAAGATTATAGGAGAAGGCAAGCATTGTGGAACAGAGGAAAGTGCAAGAGGTGCAATAGCTTTGGAATCACTGGAAGCAAAGCCTACCTCCATATACTACTGGGGGGACCTTAAGTCACCTAATTAGGCCTGTTTCCTCATCTGTAAAATAAGGGATAGATGGGGGCCATCCCAACTCTAAAATGACTATCCTATAATCTTTCCTTCTATGGATCTCAAAGTCTACCACTCTTGCTATACTGGAAAAATCTATGCCTACTCAAGGAACATAAAACATGTTCTAGCAACAAAACCTGAGGACCTGAATTATGGCTCCCTCTATTGGTCAAGTTACCCAATAACATGAGAATAAACATTTGCTGGAGTTCAAAGCTAAGAGGACTGGTAGGTAGTGAAAGCTCCTCATTTTATAGATGAGGAAACTTAAGGCCCACAGAAAGGGAGAGAAATCACACAGGTAATTAGGTTAGGCATAAAATCTAAAAAAGGGTATTTTGATTCAGATACACTGCCTTTCCCATACCATTTTGCCTTTTCCTTGTCTCCTACCATTAAAACTTAACCACTAATTTCCAAAGACAACATCACCCTTAGGGCTTCTGGGAATGGTGAGGCAGGTAGTTGGAGAAGCTTATAGGAAGTCTGGGAGCCTATGTAAAATAGGTGGGCAAGGCTGGGAGATTATTCTGTGCCCCACTGGCAGTGTTAAGGCTAGAGACCTTCACATGAATTCAAGCTCTTTTTATAAGTGAACCTCAACTTACAAATGAGTTCTATTCCAAAATTATGTCAGCAATCTCAATTCAGAGTATATTTTCCCACAGAAATAATGCTATAAGTGGGGAAACCAAGTAATTTAAACAATGAAAATCTAATTTGTCCACAAATGTTAACTTCCTCTTCCTTATGAAATGGTCTGAAGACTGAATGCAGCCCAATTACAACCTTGAAGTTTGGTCATTTATCCCTAATCCATTCTGATCTCAAAAACAAAGATACTTCTTTAAAGAAATGTGTGTAGCTAGTGCAATTCTCTTTCTTTTTTCCTCATCCCTAAATCCAATAACATTCTCCAGAGGTTATTATGGGAATATAAAGAATTAAGTCTGGAATGACGCATTTACTTACTATATAGTCCTCATCTTCATCCTTGGGTCCTGGGCTATAATAAACTCTGTATGCTCTGGCAACTTGATCAATCTCTTTTGGACCACCTGTCAAGCCAACTAGCTTGGGAGAAAATTCTAAAAAGGAAATCAACAAATGAGAATGGTATTGAAATAATACATGCAAAACAGTCTTCTCTACTTGAGAAGTTAGCAATGATTTTCAGTGTTAAATGAAATATGTAGGTTTGGATGCACCCCATGATTTTGCTTGACCCTAACCATTTCTAAGCTGCTATGGTGCTGAGGATTTCATCTGGTAAGGTCATGAGAATTAGTCTAATACAGATCAAACTCTTTAATGGTAACCACCACTACAAAGCCAGGGTGCATTTATTTTAAAGTTTTATAGAATGTTAAAATGGAAGGGATGTCAGAAATTATCTAATCCAACCCCTTCATTTTTTCAGTGAGGAAACTAAGGTCTAGCCAGGTTATGTCACTTGCTCCAGGGTTAGGGGTAGAAGCAGGAGTCAAATTTCAATCATTTCTTTTCATTTAAACCACTTTTGGGGGTTGATAAAGATTTTAAAAGAAACACCTAAGAAAAGGTTTCATGTAGAAGATATAGCTAAGAAAAGATCAAAGAATAAGGATATTATATATATTATAGATATTATAAGTACATAGTGATGATACGCATTGTGCAACCTAAGTAGTTCATAAGGCCTAAGTAGTTCATTAAAGTTATACACCAAAAAATAAAAAATAAAAAAGAACTTATACACTATTTTCAAGTAATTTTCTTATTAATACATTTAATGTTTAGTACCAGTGTCAATCCCTAATTATTGATAAAGAAGAGTTGGTTATTACTGGGCCACCTTTCCACAACATCAACTATAATAAATTTCTTGGCTAAGACTATAAATCATTTAAGAATCTGTCTTGATGGAGTTTTAAAGAAAGTCAAATCAGAGAAATGTGGAAGACATTTCAACTAGACTCATCATAAATTAAGACTTTTGCTATCAAAAGTGCTTTCCATAGGCACAGAAAATATATTTTCTTTTTTTGGATTAAGTCATTTTAAATTGAATAGCTGTTCAGGAATCACAAAGTAGAGAAGTTTGATTTTCTTTGTCATTCTACTTAAGGAGAAGAAGATGAAGACCATTAGCTACATATCCATATTTTTTAGTTTCTTACAGACTGCTAAAATAATATTAATTTTTGCTACTTCTAAAGAAATCCTTAATTTCAAATAATTGAGAAATTTAATATTCAAAAACAGACATGTAAAATATGTTAAAGCTATATTTGTTGAATAAAAATAGTTACAATATGTAAGGTGGATGTTCCAGTCAAACAATTAAAATATCTTATTTTTGGTGATGGTTGTAGCTGTCCTAATATCTGATAATACCCAAAAGTCAAGATTTGGATTGAACTGAAGATGACTCAGAGACTCAAAGCCCTCATGAAGCATTTGCTTCAATTTGCTTTCATAAATAAAATAACTATCATTTTGTTTTCTAATGTAACTATAAAATTTAGTAATAAAACATTCAATCAGTCAATAAGCATTTATTAAGTGCTTACTATGTTCCTGACACTATGCTAAGTGTAAATATGTAAATAAAAAGCCCCCAAACAATCCATATCCTCCGGGATCTTACATCCCAATGGGGGAAACAACATATATAAATCAGAACATATAAAATAAGTACAGAGGGACATAAGATGCAAAAAAAAAAAATTGTAAGGTACATATAACAGAAATAGAGGGAATGGCATCACCAACAAGAAGAACTAGAAAAGGCCTTTTGGAGGATCTGAGTTCCTCAGATTGAGGAATTCAGCCGAGTGATTGAACTGAGTTCAATGCAAGGATTCTAAGAGTCAGTTTGAAATGAAGAGCATTGCAGGCATGGGGAATACCCAGTGCAAAAATGTTGTGCGTGAGATAAAGCAAAAGCAACAGTATGGCAGGATCAGAGTGTGTGGAGGGACAGAAGAATCTAAAAAAACTGAAGAGGCAAGAGGGAGAGAGGTTGTAAAGAGCTTTAAATGTTAAACAAAGGACTTTATATTTGATCCTGGAGATAACAGGGAGACACTAGAGTTTATGGAAAGGATAAAGGTATGGGAATAGAGGAATAACATGCTCACCTACTTGACAAAAACCATTCAGAACTTAACACTTGCCCCCTCGAAGGAAGGATTTCTAAATTGGGCTGTTCTCAGATTCTTTCTCTCTTCCCCAAGTCACCATGACCCATACCAGAAGACCGAGTGCATTCTTTAGCTAATTTTTTTTTTAATATATAAGAAAGCACACACACAAACATCAAATACACACTGTCCAAAATGTGGGCAGAGATGCAGACAAAAGATAAAGGATGACAGAGAGAATGGCTGACAATGCTTCTTTCCTTGTGAGTTAATTTACTTTTGTAGATTTGTAGAGAGGTCAGATGAACAATTCACCTCTGGGCCAAAGCCCAAAATCAGTTCCTCAGGTAAAAAGTAGGGGATGACAGAAAATGAAGCAGGTTCTAGTTTACTAAGGACTAAAATGCAGATTTTCCTTATTACAATCATAGTCTTAGGCCCAGTCTGTATTCTTTGGGTGGTGTCTAGGTCCCAGAACAGTCCCCCTTTTTTCATTTATCCCATATTCTCTCTCAGCACTAAGGACTGTTTTACCCTGTCAAGGTACCAGGAAACCAGGCAAATTATCCTTCTTTGAGATGGTCAGGAGTGATCTCACTGCAGTTCTGCCAGGCAGGCTTTCTTATGAGAATCTTAAAACCTAAGGAACCTCTCAAGAACTTGTCTTAAATGGTCATGGGAGAGTGTGGGAGCTGCTCTATTACTTCTATAAAGTGTGCCTGCACATAGGAAATCCTGGTTTGGCTCAAGAAGGCAGAGAGTATTTGGAGATTAAGGGATAACTGAAGATCAAGAGATAAGGCACCCTAAAGATGTGAGACAAGTCTAGCTCCAGGATCCTGACCAGGGCAAGGGCAATCCAAGTAGAAGGATCAAGTTGGGGCTTCAACCCCAAATGTTCTGGTTAAGCTACATTAGCAGTTGGTTTAGACTATTGTGCTGTGCTAGTTGTCTTGGGTATTTGGGTGATGCCAAAGGTAGGAAAGAGGATCTACTCCTAAATAAATAACCTAAAATGTACAGTGTATCTGTTACAAAAAACAAAACCTAAATCTGCCTTTAAGTAGGAAAGCTATTATGACAATATTTAGAATCTGGAAGTGATCTTAAGAATTATCTAACTCCCCTCAAGAAACTGAGGCACAAAGCGGTTAACTGATTTGATCATCATTATCAAGGTATTTAAGTGATTTATTTGGTTCATCCAAGGTTCTACAGCTAGTCTGTGATTAATACAAAACTAGTACAATAAAAACATTCAGTGCAATGGAACAGCATGCTTGTGAACATATGGATCAAAATGCTTTAGGAAGCCCAAGTCTCTCTCAATAATAGTAAATGAAGAATCTCAATGGAGTCAGGGATGAAAGAACTTCTAAGAAACACCTATTTTTTTTGAAAATGTAAAGGGTTAAAATGAATCACTAATTTCAATATGGCAGTTAGGTTACTGAGATGAGTCCTTGGATGTTCAGTCTAAGGACCACTTGATAAGGAAAAGGAAAATATCATTTGGGGATGAACTTTGTCTTAATTTTTTTATTTCTAAGATTCCTTTCAACTCTAAATTCATTTATTCTATTGGCTAAATAGCTTTTTAAAGTTAATCTTGGAACCTAGTCAAGGGGAAAACTATTCTGATTTCCAGATAACTGACATAATATTGCAATGGAACTCATTTGTAACTGGGGTCCTCCTCCCATAAAGAAAACTAGAGGTCAAGACATTACTAGCCTTAACCTGGAGGTGGAATATAAAACAATCCAGTTTCACATTATTCAATCAAAATCAAATAAGATAGGGGGCGGCTAGGTAGTGCAGTGAGTAGAGCGCCGGCCCTGGAGTCAGAAGGACCTGAGTTCGGATCCGGCCTCAGACACTTAACACAAACAGAAACCTAGCCGTGTGACCTTGGGCAAGTTACTTAACCCCAATTGCCCTCCAAAAAAAAAAGCAAAAAAAAAATCAAATAAGATAGCAACTGGTGAGGGGAGCCCCAAACCTCCTTTCTCTTTGAATCTTAACAAAATAAGCAGAACAACAACTTAAAATTTTTGAAAATTCCATTTGGCAGTGCCAAGCCTATAGGATAGAGACTGATAGCCCCATAGAAATCAGTGTACTGAGGACACCTGAATTCCCTTTGGGGCCATACATAGGCAATAAAATATCTTAAGAGTGGATTTATCTCCCTCATCAAAGCCAGAAAAATACTGCTACCTACCCTCAATTAGTAGCTATGTTAATGTATAACAACTGTAATCACCATTTCAGGCTCCCTTCCTTGTATATATTCAGTACCCTTGAAATGCTAATTAAGGCAGACCCTTCCTGGCCAATCCTATTGACTATGTATCAAGGAATAATACAATTTTACCTTCCAATCAACAATGAGTCATTTCCAAAATAACATCTTTTTTTCCTCTCTTACAAGTGGATAAGGCTTTTTACTGAGGCCTAAAACAGATAGTTAACAGAAGTTATTTCTACTCCTCATTTATCTAAAAGAATGAAATGTTTATTATATGTCTTTTTAAGGAACAATTTCAACCTCTTAATGTTTTTATGGACAGTAAATATTTTTATACTGTAAGGAACACTGAGACAGATTTCAATAATCAAAAGTTATATCAATTTTTTTTTCAGTTGCAACAAGTAATTAGAGGTGGAGAAGGTCCTTTTTTGGATTTCTCATGTTTACTCTCACACATCTTTGCCTGAGTCCATTCAACAAGGTAATTAGTTAGCTGATAAATTAACAATACAAACTTACCCACCACTTTGTCCTTTATCTCTGCATTCAAAATGCAAGGATGTTAAGAAGTAATTTCGGGGCGGCTAGGTGGCGCAGTGAGTAGAGCGCCGGCCCTGGAGTCAGAAGGACCTGAGTTCGGATCCGACCTCAGACACTTAATCCGCACAAACAAAAACCTAGCCGTGTGACCTTGGGCAAGTTACTTAACCCCAATTGCCCTAAAAGGGGCGGCTAGGTGGCACAGTGAGTAAGAGCGCCGGCCTCGGAGTTGGGATGACCCAATATCAGATCCGGCCTCAGAAAATGAGCCCCCACGCATCAATAATGACTAGCCGTGTAACCTTGAGCAAGTTACTTAACCCCAATTGCTTAAAAAAAAAAATTAAAAAAAAAAAGAAGTAATTTCACATTTACTCCAGAACAGGCCAAGCAAATAGTTAAATCATGCACAAAATGCCTTCTTCACATACCTTCTCCCTCTTCCACCTCTATTAATCCTACAAGTTTAAAACCTAATTTGACAAATGGATGCCGCTTCTTTAAAAAATTACAATATATCCATGTGACAAGTGAACACTTTTTCTCATACACTTTTGTTTTGGTAACTTTGAAGGCTGGATAATCTTTACTGTTTAAAGCTAAATAAGAATTAAGAATATCAACTACCAAAATTTACATTCATAAGAATTTGCACATACTGATAATTGGAGTAAGACAAGTATTATCAACCATGGTTTAAAATTTGTGGTCTAAGCAATTTGAACATGAAAACTGAGTTTTCTTGAGTCTAAAACTTAAAATTTAATTTTTTGAGCTATATGTCAGCATTATAGTTCTTTTTAGGTTGAAGATGAACAATTTATCATAACTATGACTTATACCTATTTAAGGTGAATGAGAAATGGGAAAGAAAATTTTCAGTGTATTACTAGAAGCCTCTAATCTAATTTTTATTGTTGCCATTTCTTCAATAATTGACTTTTTTAGAATGACGTTTTTCCCCGATATAAGATACTATGTAATTGTGTATGTAAATAATGGAGAGTCTTCTCCCTGTAACATCCCTCAGAAATAAAAAGGCAACAGTCAATGACTACATTTCCATTCAAAAAACTTAAAAACATTTTTATCATTTCCTGTAACTGTGGAACCTCCCATTTATTTAACTTAATAAGGCTACATTATATGGAGGGAGCAAAATTATTGTCCTTCAATTTTATATGATTACACCTGTAGCTACACTTCTATAAGGAGAAGCATTGTCTTTTCACTCCATTTCCACTGTTCTTCCTTCTTAGATACCCCTAAAGAAATAAAAATCCAGAATGCCCTTGCCTACACTGGCAAATCATTTCTATCTTTCTGTGAAACCTATTTACAAAAGTTGTCCAGGCGTGTTCCACCAGATGCAAAAACAGAGGAGAGGATCAGAGGATCCCTCAGAAGGACAACCTCAGAAGAAATGACTTGGCATCCTACCTTTTCACAGAATGATACAGCCTTCTAATGAAACATTACACAATCACAGACGTCAGGAGCCTGCACTTCAAGAAATATCTAATTTTCTAATAAGAACTGACTTTTGGACTTTTTACATCACAGAACTGCCTCCCTCTTAATGTCAGCAACTGTTTTCTATTTTAAGTGGGATACAAACTGCTCCATTTGTGAAAGAATTTGCAAGGAACGCTACCTTGCATTTGAAAACTCAAAACCAGACTACTTCTCAAATGTAATTGTGGATACAGCTATCTATGTATGAACTTTTAATTGCATTGATTTTACTTTTGCTCTATGTATATCTAGTAGAGAGCTTGTTGAACAATCTTTATTTGCTTTTTTTCCAACAAATTTAACTTATGCTTGGTAACTTGGTAACTTATTTGCTTTTTTTCCAACTAATTTAACTTATGCTTGGTAACTTGGTAACTTATTTGCTTTTTTTCCAACTAATTTAACTTATGCTTGGTATCAAACACCAAACGTATATGCATTGCATCAAATTTCTGATGTCTTAAAAAAAATCAGATTTCTTGTAACTAAATTCACTGTCCTAATATTGTTAATGGTTCCAACTGCTGTGTTTACAATCTAAACTGCACAATAGGTTAATGAATAATCAAAAAATGTTTCTGCACCCTTTAACACACAATATGATATAGATAAGGATATATCATAAAAGATCAATTTATTACAATAATCAGTATTATGCTTAGGTACGAGTTAAAAGCATTAAAAACTCAACTGTTACTTAGATGTGATTATAAATACATATATATTTGTGTTACCACTAGCTTATATAGTTTCTCTCATCCCAATACCACATGGGACAGAATCAGAGCCCATTTGTTGGGAGTGTGGCATAATTTCTATATCACCTTGGAAATAAAAAGCTTTCAATCAAATTCTTAAGATATTGAACATAGTGAGATTCCTGGGATTGACCCAGTAGGAGTTATAAAAACAATTATTGATACACTGAAAAAATCTCTATGCATCTACTTCCCATATTAATCATTCTAATAGTCTGTTGTATATTTGGACCTTGCATTATACAAATTATAACTCACAATATTAAAACTTTAGACACTGAATTACATGCCTTTAAACTTCTCCTTAGAAAGAGGTAGTTATGTGGGGAGCCAGAGAGGCCTGAGCCAGGACTCAGATAATTACCTTGATATCAGTGAACCTTAATATCAAAGACCTATTTGAGATGAGACTTTTCAAGTTAGCTCCAGAGTTCTTTTGATATGGGTTACACTTCAAAGGATGTTGTTTGAGTTCTGAGAACAATAGGCTCTGCCCCAAGACTTTATTTGTTCAAAACCAAAATATCTGAATTCTTAGGTGGTCAGTTACCATGCAGATATACTTGAAGATACAGCTTTCGTTTCTGGCCTTGAAGCCAGCTCTCAAGAGCATCCTTAGTAATGTGACTGCATATGAAAGGAGTTAACTGACTATTCCAAAGATTTTCTGGCACCTAGAGAACAAAAGCCTTATTGCCATGCTACTTCCAGGATATGACAAACTAAAATAAGACAACTTGAGTCCCCTTCCTTTGTCTCATTGCTCAATAAAAACCTTGACCTACGAATCAATAAACGGAGTTCATGGTTCTTCCTTGAACTACCCACACGGCCTGGTCATTTCTTATTCATGTCTCTGAGTCATGCTAAGTGTGGGCAAACTACAACACAAAGGGCTTTTCAAATTATAAAGTAATACCTGAACTGGGCCCCACTATTGCTAGGTAATCCTATTATTCTTCCCTTATCAACGCACTGCCCTACTCTCCACAAAGGCTCTAACAAACCAAAATGGCTCTTCTCAAACGTGTTATGGTTTCCCCTACCCCTCCCGCCCACTTCAGCTGAGAATCTTCCCTCATATTTTGCGAAAAAATTGAGGCCATTTGCCATGAACTTCCTCTTATCCTCTGATCCTAATCTCCCATCACCCAGGTGCTTTCTGCTTTTTTCATCCTTCATCCCTCTCACATGATGAAGGGGCCTTACTCATTACCAAGGCTAATCTGTCTACTTGTTCAAGAAAGCCCATTCTAACCTGTCTCCTCCAAAAGATTATTGCCCCTTCTGTTATCCCCACTCTTTCATTTATTTTCAATGTCTTCCTTTCTACTTACTAATTTACTACTGATTACAAACCGTCCATGTCTCCCTCATCCTGAAACAACCCTCACTTTTGCTCCTTCCATCCCTGTTATTATCCCATACCATTTCTGCCCTTTATAGCTAAACTCCTCAAAAAAGTCATCTACAATAACTGCCTCCACTTTCTCTCTTCTCACTCTTTTCTTAATTCCATACTATCTGAATTCTGACCTTATCATACCACCAAAACCTCTCCTTTCCAAAGTTAGTAAAGATTTTTTAGTTGCCAAATTCAGTGGCCTTTTCTCAATCCTCATTCTTTTTTTTTTTCTGCCTTTTGGAGGGCAATTGGGGTTAAGTAACTTGCCCAAGGTCACACGGCTAGGTTTTTGTTTGTGTGTGTTAAGTGTCTGAGGCCGGATCCGAACTCAGGTCCTTCTGACTCCAGGGCCAGCGCTCTACTCACTGCGCCACCTCGCCGTCCCCTCAATCCTCATTCTTCTGACCTTTCTGAAGCCTCTGACCCCACTAAAAAAATCTTTCCTCATCTCTCTAAGTTTTCAGGACTTCACTTCTCTCCTGGTTCTCCTCCTACCTAATCTGACCACTCTTTCCCTGTCTCCTTTGCTGGACCCTCCTCTAGATCACGCCTTCTAATCATGTGTCCCTAATGTTTTTGTCCTGTGTCCTCTTCTCTTCTCCCTCTTAACTACTTCACTTGGTGATCTCATCAGCTACCACAGATTTAATTACCATCTCTATGCTAATGATTCCCAAATCTACCTATCCTACCCAGACTCAATGTTGACCTCTAACCTCACATCTCCTACTGCCTTTCAGGTCCACATTTTAAACTCACTATGTCCAAAAAGGAACTTATTATCTTTTCTGGTAAACCCTTCCCACCTCCGCTATTACTATAGGGGGCAACACCATCCTCCCAATATCACAGCGTAACAACCTAGCAGACATCCTGGATTCCTCACAATCTCTTACCTCCCTCCCACGCCTACAGCTTGGATAAGCTGTTGCCAATGGCTCAACAATTTCACTTTTGCAACACGTCTTAAATATGTCCCCTTCTCTCCCCCATCACTCTAGTGCAGGCCCTCATCACCTCATGCCACTCCACTCCCCACTGCAATCTTCCCTCCATTCAGCCACTGAAGTGATTCACCCCTACTTAATAATCTCCACTGGTTTTCCTTTTGTCACCAGGAACAAATACAAAATGCTCTGGCATTCAAAGCCCTTTGTAACCTAGCTCCCTTCTACCTTTCCGGGGTTATTACTTCCTAACACATACTCTTTGATTAAGTGATACTGACCTCCTGGCTGTTCCACTAACAGGACATTCCATCTCTTAGCTCTGGGCATTTGTGGGTGTTTAATACATTAACTACATGGCTTTGACTTTCTGGTTTTGGGACTCAGTTTTCTGGTATTTGAATAAATGTTCTAGCTTTATTCCCCATGTAGAGAGCCTGGTATATTTTGTGATTAATAACCATATCAGCATACTTATAGTTACCATAGACATTGTGAATACCGCATTGTTGATACATTTGGTGTAGCCCTACCCACATTTTACTCAGGCCACCCACCTGGTGGAGCCCCATGTTCCTTTGCTATCTGATGCACCTATCTCAGAGCCCAAGGGTAACAGTACTTTTGGAAACAGTGGCTTTAAAAATTCCATTGCTATTAAGAAAGGGAAAAGGTTGTATGGCGTGTAGTGGGAAAAGCTGTGCACTTGGAATCAATACTCTGGTTGAAATCACAACCTGTGTAAGCCTAAACAACTCATTTAACATCGGTTTTCTCATCTGTAAAATAAAGAGATTAAACAAAATGGCTAGCTTTCAAAATCATATGACTGTAATGATATTCCCATACAGACCATTCCCCTATATATATTTATTCCTTTGTCAGAATTTAAGTTTTTTCAAGACAGGGATTGTATTGCTTGTTTGCATCTGTATCTCCAAAGCTTAGTCTGTCATAGAATAAGTTCTTATTTAATAAATGCTTTCCCACAAGAAATGGCTTTTGTTAAAAACCAAGAATGCTTTTAAATTTTGTATTTTACAAATACACACACACACACACACACACACACACACACACACACACACACACACACTTTCATGATTTTGAAAATGAAGACTAAGGATAGAAATAGGAAGGAAACCCAGTTCTCCCCCATGCCAGACCATTCATGGCTTAATTTAAGCTCTACTATTATAATGCTATGAAAACAAAAACACTAGAGAAGGTGACGTCAGTCCTGCTTTTACCACTTACTAGTTGGGTATGTCTTTAAATAAGTTACTTAAGTTACCTCAGTGTCATTTCCCTCTTCTGCAAAAGGGGAGTAATAAATGCCTTTACTTCTTACTTAGAGTCACTACCTCAAATGAATTAATACATATGAAAGCACTTTGAAAAGACTATAAAAATAATACAAATGTAAAGCATTATTATAACCACTGATGATAGTTAAAAAAAAATAAAACTAATATATTTTACCTTTCACATATCTTGCAACAGCTTCTCTGTTGTCTCTCTCTGGGTCAATAGTGATGAAAAGTGGTATTAAATTTGGCAGAGTTGGAATACTATCTGAAAGAAAGCTTTTATTAGCAGAGATAAAAACCATTTCTAACAGCCTAATTTTAGTGAACAGATTAACTCAGTAGTCTAAATAAGAGACTGGGGATTGAAGAACAATTATTATAGCTTGGCTTTTTATCCCTGTCAACTCCTTTTTACAAGAAGAAAGCAACTAACAATAAAGTAAGAAGTAATTTTATTCTAGTTTATTATAAAAATGCTAACACTATTTCTGGCCATATCCCATAAGAAATGACTTACAGCTTCAGAAGTAGCCTATCAACTTAGGTATTCTGAATTCTACTCCAGTACTTTTTACACTGAATCATGTCATTTTATGAAACATTTATTAAACATACACTACATGGAGTTCATTTATCGCATACAAAATTTTCTAACTATATGGTTTCTTATCCTTTGATAAAACCTCTGGGGTATATTCATTTGTAGCAAGTAACAATTAATAATAGGCACTGCTTCAGTTAAAAAAAAAAAAAAAGAATTTCCTAAGCTCTGCACTTGGCATCTGAAAAAAGTGATTATATATGACATCTGTTCATATACATGTGCATTTAAAAGGCCTGGAGAGTTGGGCCACAGCAAAACACCCAACTTTTGTGGCCCATTATAGCCAACTAGAGAAAAAGACCAGAGAATAGAATGAGGAATTAAGAAAAGAAAAAAGAACTAATCAAAGAGCCAAGAAAAACAGAACTTATTCTGCCCATGCCTCTTTTTAAGACTTCCTGTACTAGTATTAATTACAGTTTCTTCCTCTAACAATTATTAGATGTGCCCAACCATGTTTCTTTTTCAAAAGCTAATTATATTGCTTCTCTTTGGAGATTATTGCTTCATTCATCCTCTAATTACTTTTGGTTACTTGATACTTGTAATTTCACTAAAGAGTGAATACAGATCAGCAAATTAACTATTATTTAGTCTAAAGCTGGTCCTTTATCCATAATGCCTCTTTATATTGCTCTCCTCAGGTCCTATTCCCTATAAATGTGGACAGAATATATCTTTTCTGCATCATTAAGCACTTTAATTTTTGAAAATGGGAATTTATTCCTTTAGTATTTTCAAAGGCAAGTTTTTATTATCTAAAAATATTTGGTTCAAAAATTGTCCCAAGATATTTTAAGTGATGGAATATTACTTTATAAATCAGTCTATTCAACATTCAACAATGTAAGCCTACTGTATATAGAGAGTTTCCAGTAATTTATAATTTTTTGATACAAATACCAAGTATATCAAGAATTTCCATTTAGGTCTTCAAGAAGACAAACTTCAAATTTAAAATTTTAATGTGGTTTCAGTTAGCCTAAAAACAATTCAACTGAAGAAAGCATCTTAGTCTAAGGGAACCATTACCAGAATAGGATAAAATTAGGGTTATTTTTCTATCCAGTATTTATTATAAGCAGTCCAGGTTTAAGATAAATATTTACTATCTTGCTAACTTTTATTTTTACTAGTTAGAAAGGATTGGAAAAGTACTATTGTTCTAATGATACTACATGGCCATGAGTTATGGAATACCAGTCTCTAAAGGCTTAAATGTGAGGGCTATCAAAAAGCAAGGTAGAGGCACATAATTGGTATGAGTGGACTGCAACACATTATAAATCAAGAACTGGAAAAGAAAGCAAAATAAAGCATGTCATTATGGACAGCTATTAAAAAGATACACCAGTCACATTGCAAGACTGAGGAAATAATTGGTAGTACATGTACTCTGGTATACATGCAATGTCAAGAAAACTGGAGAAATAACCCCAGTGTGGTGGGGGTAAGGGCAGGGGCACCTAAGGAGAGAGTATCAACTTCTATGAAACCACAGACTAATCAGAGGATTGAAATAAAAAAGTCCAACCATTTACTAATAAATTCTTCGACCAAAACAATCCATAAATCAAAGAAAACGCAAAATGGCTCTCAGTTCCATGTATTCCCTTTCTGTTATAGCAGTGACAGTGACAGAGAAGCAAAGGGTCTTAGCATCAGACTGTATAGACTGTCTACAGAAATGAATTAAGCTGTATGTATGTAGCCTTAAGTATGACATTCCTTTCTAGTGAACAATACTTATTATTGGGGGAAGAAAATTACATAAATTTTGACATTCTTGCTATAAAAGAAACTGTAATACAAAAAGAAACTACAACTGGATAGAATGATGATCCAGAGTTTCCCTTTGGAGAGTTAAATGAAGGTAGAACCGGTTTTATAATGTACTCAAAGACAACACAGAAACATCATTTCATGGGAATTTTGCTTATTTGTATTGCATTGTTGTATGACTTCTGTGCTAGAAAGGTTGGAGACATAGAAAGATAAATTCTATGAAGAATTTGTTAAGACCTTCCAAATTAAAAAAAATACTTGGTGGCATCAATGCAAAGATGGATATGAGGATGGTGTAAAAACTTGAAAATATGGTTCTGGAGTGAAAAAGAAGAGAGATCGGGGCGGCTAGGTGGCGCCGTGAGTAAGAGCGCCAGCCTCGGAGTTGGGATGACCCGAGATCAGATCCGGCCTCAGAAAATGAGCACCCACGCATAAACAATGACTAGCCGTGTAACCTTGAGCAAGTTACTTAACCCCAATCGCTTTAAAAAAAAAAGAAGAGAGATCAACAGCTTGTAAAAAGTATGGATGTTTCATGCCTATATTTCGTGAATATCTTCTTTGAGAAATTAGTATGCACTGGATATTGTGAAATGATACTACAAAAATTGGAATTGGTTCTACTTTTAAAAGACAAAAAATGACTTTTTACTGACATGAAAGCTAATTCTGAAGTTGCTGTCTTAGTCAAACCATTGACCTTTTGGAGCAAATTTCAAATTCAATACCAAACTAGAAGAATCAAAATAAGAATCACGGCACCCAATGAAAGTAACACCATTCTGATATAGAGTGCCAGGACTAGAGTCAGAAGAACTGAGTTCAAATCCAGCCTCAGACACTCAGCTGTGTGACCCTAGTCAAGTCACCTAACCATGTTTGTCTCGTTTTCCTTATCTATAAAATGAACTGGAGAAGGAAATGGCAAACTACTCCAATATCTGCCAAGAAAACCCCAAATGGGGTCATGAACAGCGCTGAACATGACTAAAATGAATGAACAAGAGCAAATCATCTTTTACAAGGCTGAAAATGAACTTCCTTAGTAGATTCACCAAAGCAACAAACAAATTAATTTGATGTTCCTATTCGGCTAACTTAAATTCCTGCTAAGCTATTACAAAACAGCAGTAAGAAATGTAATATGGAAAAATATAGACTAGATAACCGTAGGTATTTTATTCATATAGAGAGTAAGCTCTTACCAATTTCATCCACTACAGCTATCATTTTTTCCAGTTCCTCTGGACAGATATCAGGACAATGAGTGAAACCAAAGTAAATTAGTATCCACTGTCCCAAGTAGTCTTTATCAGTTTTGGGTTCTCCATTGTGATCCATGAGTGAGAAAGGTCCTCCAAGTAAAGGCTTTCCTATGGCTCGCTTCCGTTCCTTTTCTAACTCTAAAACAAAATAATTAAACAGTCAATAAGTATTAGGACACCTATTAGTTCATCATTTTGTCAGTTGATGAATATAGTAAGCAATGGAAACAGAAATAATATGTGACATGGTTTCGTAATACTCATGAAACAAGGTGAGAATGAATGCTCAATCATTTAGTTTAAGAATTATGCTTTATGGGGCAGCTAGGTGGCACAGTGAATAGAGCACCGGCCCTGAAGTCAGGAGGACCTCAGTTCAAATCCATTTTGGGCAAGTCACTTAACTCCAACTGCCCTCCATAAAAGCAAAAAAAAAAAAAAAAAATTATGCTTTATAACTTAATTGATTTAAAAATTGGAAGAATGCATTCAATTCAACAAGCATTTATGGCACTATTAACTCAAAGACAAAATGAAATAGAAATTGTCCTTAAGAAATGTATAATCATGGGGCGGCTAAGTGGCACAGTGAGTAAGAGCACTGGCCTTGGAGTCAGGAGGACCTGGGTTGGAATCCAGCCTCAGAAACTTGACACAAAAAATAAACTAGCCGAGTGACCTTGGGCAAGTCACTTAACCCCAATTGCCCTACCCTTCCCCTCCAAAAAGCAAAAAATATTAAAAAAAAGAAGTGTACAATCTAATGATGAGAAACAACATGTATACAGATATATAAGTACCAAATATGTACCCCCCCCAAAAAAAGTAATTAGAGAGATCATGTTAATAAGGAAAGTGCACATAGAGGAAGTAACACAAGTTCAGACTTGAAAAGGAACCAGGAATTCCAAGAGGCAAAGGTAGGAAAGGAGAATGTTTTCAGGCAAGAGGGATAGTCTTGTCTTTAAAAGGCAAGGGTGTGGTTTATAGACTATCATGGGACAAAACAAGGAGACCAGTTTGGCTAGAGAACTGATTACCAGAAGGGAGAAACATGAAATCATTCTAGAAAGACAGGTTGGAACTAGACTGTGAAGAACTTTAAATGCCAAAGAAAAATTTATACTTTACTTAGAAGAAAGAAGGAACCAAACTGAAGATTCCTGAGCAGGCAAATAAGACCTACACTGGAGAAATATCAATTTGGCAGCTTTATGGAAGATGGATTCAAAAACGAAAAGATTAAAGACAGGGAGAATAATTAGAAGGCTACTGTAATATTCCAGATGAGAAGCAATAAAGGCCCTAAATTAGAATAGTAGCTGCAAAATTGGAGAAAGGAATGGATGTAAGAGATATTGTGGAGAAAGAATTAACAAAGCTTGTCAACCAATGGGATGTAAGAGAGTGAAGAGGTGCAGATGATTCCAAGACATTAAACCTAAGACCAGAAGGGTGGCACCCTTAGCAGAAATAGGGAAGTCAGGAATAAGCCTCAGTTTAGGGAGAAGGAAATTTAGTTCTATTCCATTGGACATGCTAAATTTGAGAGCCAGGTAAAGGAACTGAGGGCCAGGCACATATGTGTATATATAAGTTTACAGGTATACATAGATAGAGGGCACACGACCAATTTAATAGGTAGGGATGATACTTAAAGGGTAAAATTAAGAGGTGAGAGAGGAATATAATGAGAGGAGATGGGGACAGACATAATGGGGTAAATTATCTCATATAGAAGAGGCAAGGGAAAATGGTTACAAGGGAGGGGAAGAACAGGAAGGCAAAAAGGCAAAACCTTATTCTCATTGACATACACACTAAATAGGGTATCTCACCCCATAGGAGAGTCAGGGGGAAGGGAATAAGAGGGGGGGTGATGGAAGGGAGGGCAGGCTGGGGGGGAGGGAAGTCGAAAGCGCCCACTTTTGAAAAGGGACAGGATCAAAGTAGAGAATAGAACAAGTGGGAGGTGGGATAGGAGGGAGGGAAATATAGTCTTTTATAATATATCTCCTATGGTAATAGTCTGCATAGCTACACATGTACAACCTGTCATGAATTGCTTATCTTCCCAGTAAGGGAGGGTGACAAGGGAGAAAGGGAATGAATCTGGAATTCAAAGTTTTAAAATCAAATGGTTATATATATATATATATATATATATATATATATATACATATATATATATATATATATATATATAATTATTATTATTAATTGGGAAATAAGATATACAGGCACTGGGGCATAGAGATCCACCATGTCCTACCGGAAAAGTCGAACGCAGTATGGGAGAAGATATGGGGGAAGAGTAGATTGGCGGAAGGGATACTCTGTGGGACTGCCATTTTGGGGTGGTGGGTAGAGGAAAAAATTTGTGTAACTCAAAATCTGGCAGAAACAAATGATGTAAACCAGAAGTTAATAAAGCATTTGGGGAAAAAAAACTCTGGTTTTTTTTTTCCTTAGGAGAAAGAATCTAGAAGAGGACAATAAACAGTAAAAAACACTACAGAAGTCTAGAAGTGAGAAAATGATGGTTTGAAGTTAGCAATTAAGATATTGTTGGTAGCCTGGAAATTTCAGCTTCAGTTGAGGGGTGGAATAAGAAGCTAGCTAGAGGGGTGAAATGAGTGTGGGAAGCAAGAAAGTGAAACCAGTAAGTAGAGGTGGTTTTTCTTGTTGTATTTGTTCATTTTTTAAGAGGACCAGATGAGATGGCTTTTCTTTAGAAGTTTGGCAAAGAAAAGGATGAGAAATACATATATCTATGATAGTAGCTTTAAGGAATGGCAGTGATGAGGCTAGGGTTACCATGCCTTCTCACTGTGATCCAGCTCTGACCAGACTGGAGTCACAGTGAGAAGTTACAACCAAGATTCTCTTCCTTGTGGTCCCAGCTCTTCCCAGGATAGGGCTACAGTGCCTTCTGCCTGTCATCCTAGCTCTGACCAAGCTGAGGATACAAGTGAAAGGTTAGAACCATTAAGATCCTTTAACCTGTCATCCTGTGGCTGAGTTAATCTCCCCCACTGGGTAAAAGGAACAAGGGAGGAGGCACACATGAGGGTCCCACTGGCAACAGCCCTAGGCCCCTAAGTACCCTGAAGTCCATTCCTTTAGGTAAGCAGATGAACCTCTCCTCTCAAAACCCCAAGTCCTTGCTCCCACACCACCTGAACGTAGAGTTTCTGCTCCCTCCTCACAATGTCCCCCTGGAGCTTTTAATTCAGGTGCTGGACTTTTAAAACCTACTGGCACTACCTGGTCCTTAGTTTCTCCCACACAAGTAGTAGTGTCCTCTTTCCCCTTCCTTCCCAAATCGACCACCCCCACAATCAGGCTCTGAAACTGTGGAAAGATGAGAAAAGGAGAGGAGAAAATGAAGTCAGAAGTCTACAAGCCTCTACACTTGGTAAGACCAATATTCTGTCAATAATTTTTATATGTGATTGGGAAATTCAATTAATGTTATCTTACTGTATTATTATTGTATTTCTACACTGAAGTAAAATTCTTTCATGTTGTAAAACTTGAGTGACCATTGTGAGCCAGAAACAGTGTTAGACAAAGCAACTTTTAATTTGAATTTAGTTGAATCTAAAAGACAGTGAAAAAAAACTGTTTAAAACCAAATTATTTGGGATTATTGTTATAATGTTAAAACTTAAAACTGATCCCACAGCAGCTCCAAGGGTAGACAGAGTAGATACTCCCTACTCCCCTCCCTTAGGAAGATAGTCAAGGTCACCTCCAGTGTAGTGCTACAGGGGGTGACTGGAGACCACATGTGCCAGCTACCATATACTGGGATCCTAAAAATAAAATATGGGAAGCCTGAAAAACAATAAGTATTGAAAATAAAGGACTTGCCACGTAGAAAGTATGTGGCTTTCATCAGTCCAGAAGAAGAATATAATAGGGTGGGGAGGCAGATCAGCCCCTTTTTTGGGTCCCTATTGATTTCTCTTTATTTGTAAACTTGCCAAATTCCCAGAAGCCATCTGGTGGGCAAGATCATCAGCGCCCCTTCCCCACAAAAAATAAAAGCTTGTTTGGGTTATGAAGTTCCTAACCAACGAACTTGGCTTATTGTGAAATGAAATATCTTATTATGTTAAGTCATGGTAAACTTTTATTGCTTATTTTAGTTCCATGAGAGTAACTAAAACAAGCCCTAAGCTATGATTGGTGAAACTTGCCATTTGAGGTAAAAGATATTGGGATTGCAACTAGTTTTATTTTGAATCTGAATTTAGATATAGTTGTCTGCCTTAAATCAGTATCTGAGAGATGCCACAATATACTCAGAGGGAATCCTGCTACAGGTGAAGGTTTGCTTTTGGGAAAAGCCAAGAGGACAATTTTAGCCTCAGTCTAAAATGGGACCCTCCTGACTCAGTTTCCCCATTGTCGTCCTTTCAAAAGGAATGTTTTTCACCTGGCTATTCCTGAGTCAGTAAGCCTAAGGAAATCCCCCCTATAGCCACATTCATCTCTTCAGTGGCATTCCACTGAAGGATGAAGAATTGAGTTAATAAAGAACTCCCCGCAAAATTCCCAAGCAGAGCATCCTCTGTCTAGAGGGAATTTGCTAGCCACAAGGGCCAAAGCAATCTAGTTAAGCCTTCCTAGGTGCCTGAAGGATCTCCCAGCTAAAAGAAGGGAAAATATAGGGTTACCTCTGGATTATAGGGGGTCCTAATTAGCAACTTCTGCTCCATGTGGGAGGGAGGTCAGAGTCAGAGATTCGGGACCACCTAGGGACTCCAAAAAGCTATTGTGGTTTAAACTCAGGGACCCCAAAAACTGTTGAGGTCCCCGGGGGCTTTGCCCACCCAAAAACTGTTGTGGTTTCATGATGTGCTGTGGTGGAACCGTCTCAAAGAATTCAGAGTCAGACCACCTCTTCTAATCCAAGTATAAGCATTTATTGAGATTGATGCCTCTCATCAAGCTGGCTAAGTTCCAAGAGGAACCAGAAACTTTAAGAGAAAGCAAGATGGATTTTTATAGGGTAAAGTCACAATTACACAACAGAAATTTATATAGAATAGAGGAATATCATTAATAGTAAAAGGCAGGAGGAGTTTGTTAAGGGATTAGGTAATAGAGGAGAAGTTTGTTAAGGGACTAGGTAATGGAGGAGGGGTGGTTAAAACATTCTGGTCATTCTGCTCTCCAGCTGGCTAGCTACTGTGGTCCTATCTTGGGCTAGATGGATGATGTGATTGTGAATGAATACAAGAACACACCTGTTTCTGTGGGAACTAAGAGTTCAGGGACATACCTATTGTTCTAGTGAGCAGTGAGGAGCAGTGAGGCATATACAAAGAAGTTAGGATATGGTGGGGGGGAGCTGGGGCTAGGTAGGTGCAGTGGGACTGCTGCTCAGTAGGGCCAGGCCTAGAATGAAGTTAGAATATTGGGGCTGGGGGCAGCTTTATTAGGATTCCATCAGCAGGACCTAATGAAGGTTGGTCATGGATGGGGCAAGGTCTTCAATGAACAAAAAAGGAGTCAGTGGGTAAGGAAAAATAGGAGATTGTAAGGAGACTGGAGATGATAGAAGGAATCAACTCTCAGAATGAAAAGGGGGGCATAGGAACAAAAGCATGAATAAAGGGGTTGACTCTGGCAAGAAGGGTGAAGCAAAGGAGAAAATGAAGGATGATTTCAATGTGGGGAATTGGGGAGAAGATACTCAAAATGGATGGCTCTGATTTTCATGCCAAATTATTGTGGCAAAGTATGCTCTCTGAGGAAAGGGCAGTGACTTGTATAGATGGCATGAAGGGAAAAGAGGTTTAGCACAGACAGTAAGGAGTATAAGTAACCAAGGACTTGAACTAACATTCTCATTTTCATAATAAAAAACTAACAAAGTTATAATAGCCTGGAATGAGTCCCCAAACAGATTTAGGCAAGATCTTAAAATGTTACAAGGTACTAAAAGAAATCTAAAGCAGTGAAATATAAATTTCTGAGGAAGAAGTTCTAAACATGTACATAATTATAAAATGTTTGGGTTTAAAGGCCATCAGGGGATATGTACATACTCTCTGCCTTTTCTTTCTTGAAGTACTTCATTCCAGCCAATAAAGCTCCACCAATAGCAAATGTGAATACCAGGGACTTCCAGGAAACAGGCTACTAGGACAGAAATTTCAACAGTGAAAATAACAGGATACAATGTGTACTGATTTTATGATAATAAAACCAAAGTGAACAAGTGGAATAAAATCTGTACTTATACAAATATACCTGAGTCCCAATAACCAACCCAGTTATTTGATACAATGTATTTGAACTTACATGTTTCCATTTACTCTTTGATGCTGAAATGCAAAGGAATAATCACATACTGTACTCTGATACAAGCAAAAATAAATCGTAGATGTTAATCTTAGGCCCTGAAGGAGTAGTAAAGTTGATACATGGCAACTCCACTCCTAAGTGCTACCCTCTCTTCTCATTTCCGGTGACTGTCAATACTATTACTTGTGATCATACTGATTTCTCATTCAAGAAATAGATCTTGCCTGTGTGTTATTTAAGATAAGGTTATCTGAAGTTTTAAAATATCCTTAGGATTAGAAGTAGTACAAATTGTAGGGAAAATCATGAGTCTTAAATCCTTCCCAAATGAAGGCTATTTCTTCCTAGGAACATTAAACATTATTTTGTTTGTTTGTTTTTTGCTTTTTGGAGGGCAATTGGGGTTAAGTAACTTGCCCAAGGTCACACGCTAGGGGTGTGGGGGTGTGTGGGTGTGTGTGGGTGTGTGTGTGTGTGTGTGTGTGTGTGTGTGTGTGTGTGTGTGTGAGAACAGGAGAAGAAAATGGCAAACAACTGTGAGGGTTCTGAACAGGCGCGACTTGAAGAAACGAGAGGGAGGGGGAAAAAGAGGGAAGGGAACGCGGAAGCCTGGAAGCTTCCCTCGAAACACCGCAGACGGGGCCCGGACCCAGCTTTACTTACCCCTGCTGCGCGGGGGCCACTGGGGCCCAGGGGCCGTCGCAATGGTGGGCCCGCAGTGGAGAAGGTCCGGCTTCCGCAGGATCCATGTACGACACCCGCTGCCTCCCAAAGAGACAAAGGCTGCATGGCCAGATTGCCCCCGGCCCAGACAGGCCCCGGGGGCGCCCTTCCTCCTGCACCAACCGGCCGCAGGAGGTCTCTCGTGTTCCCCGGTGCCCAGCTTCGACACCACAGTTCTCGCAGCGATTGCCCCCCAGGGCGCCCGCCAGGGGCCACAAAGCCCCTGCAGGACCACCGCGCCAACATGGAGCTGGCCATTGGCTAATCAGACAGGACATCCGCGGCAAGCACACCCGCCGTTTTAACTTCCGGCTGAAAGGACAAGGCCTTGTGCGGCCGCTCTCTTCTACTCGGTGTCGCACTCGATGGTTCCGCCGGAAATGAAGCTCGGCTTCCGGGTCGCTAAGGGACGCGCCAGTCTAGGTGGTAGGAAGCGGTAAGTTAGACGCTGGAGGCGTTTGTGGGCTGGAGCTGGATCTTTCTTTAGTGTCTGTGGCTTAAGCTTCCCCTTCCCAAGCCTCCTTATGAATCAGGCGAATCACTGAAACTTGGAAGGATGGGTGGAAAGAGGGAAAATGAGGCGGCTCCTTGGGAACCGCCATGTCTCTGGAGGGACGGGCCTGTCAGCCCTTCTGAGCCACCTTGGCGACCCGCTGGCGCAGCTCTCGGGAAGGGTCTGGCCTCCAGACCCATCTCCCCCAGGCCCTGTGGGTCATTATGGACCTTGCACTCTCCCCCCGCCGTTCAGCTGTCATTGTAGGCGAGTGTGGTAGAAAGAAGAGCGGATTTGGAGGCAGAAAAATTGCGATTCCAGGTTCTGTTGGGCTCCTGTTTTCCTTATTGTAAGGTGATCTCCAATTACGGTTATTCTGCCCTGTTCGGAACGTCATCGGACTCTAAAATGAGGGAATTAGACTGAGATGATTCATGTTAGTCAGTAACTACTTTTAAAACTCCTGCAGGGGGCAGTTCTGCCCTCGGTTCTCAGCAGAGGAAGGGCCGCCCTGCTACAGTTTGCCGAACTCTGTAGGTGTAGGACTGATGAGATGTTACACAAGCTTTTGCAGTAATAAAGATATTGGCCACTTTTATGCCATAAGATAGTATAACTAGAAAGTCGTAAAAGTATGACAGAAGTGCTTCAGGGTGTTGGAGAATGCAGTTCTTTCATCTCTTTGGGTCTCATTTTCATCCACCATAAAACAAAGTAGTTGGATTAGATCCTTAAGTGATTACACAATCATTTATTATTTTCAAAATATTGTATTGGGTGGGTAAGGATAAAGAATATTAAGGCCCCCTGTCCTCCCAGAGCTTTATTTCCATACTTCTTTCTAGGCCTACAGTTACTATAAGAAAAAAAACCCCCACCAAAAACCCTTTGTGAACAATTTATATAAATTATATTCTTTTTCTAGCCTTCTGTTGGGAGAAATCATTGGGAGAGGAAGGGAGGTAAAGTAAATTGGCTTCATAGTTTGTAATTTAGATAATGGAAAAATAATAGATTTCCACTGAGGTGAAGGGGCTTGGGAGTATGAATTTGAAGGAATAAAAATCTGAAGCATTTGCTTCTGGCATGAGCAGCAAAAGGAGAGAATAACCAGTTTTCTTTGAAGGTGTCTATCTGTTAGATTTCAAGCTCTTTTTTACTGGGTTGTTTTTGTTTTTGTATCCCCTGCATTTAGCATAGTGCTTAGGCACATTGTAGGTACTGAATAAATGTTTATTGACTAACTTCCCTCATGGAATCACATACACAATTTCAGAGTTGAGAAAGAACTCTGGCATTCAAAACTCTTCACAACTCCAACTTTCTAGCATTATCGTATATTATTTATCTTTATCAATGTACTTTATCATCCAGTCAAATTAGCCTTCTTACTTGTAACCCATACATAACACCCCATTCACCCCAGCCCATGTTTTGGCACTTGAATTGGTCAGTCCCTCATTGTGTGGAATACACTCCTCTTAGAACCTCATTTGCTTCAAAACTTGGTTCAAGCTCCACCTGCTACATGAGGTCTTTGTTGATCATTCTCAACTGCTAAGGTCTCTCCCTATCAAAAATTAACTTGTATCTTTTGTATATTTCTACATAAGTACATGAATTGTCTATCAATATAATGCAAGCCCAGGTAAAAGGAATTCTTTCTTTTCTTTGTATCCTCAGTACCTAGCACAGTAGGAGCTTAATAAATCCTTGTTAGACTGTCACATATAGAAATAGTGCTCTTAAGAGACTTACCATCATGATAAAGAGTTTATTTTTGCTTCATTAGTGTTGGATTCCTAGAAAGCTATAGATATTTGCTAAATAAAGGATGGTCCAAGATAAAGAATGAAGTCTTTGATAATCGGTCTCAGTCCTTTTATTCCCCCCGCCCCAGCTGTTCCCAGACCCCTAGAACATATTTTATACCACCCACCATGATACTAGCGTGAAACCAAGACGGGCAGGGGGGATTTGCCATATGCCTTGCCACTGTGCATTTCTGAGACAGATGATTTAAGCTGGTTCAACCTCAGGATTAGAACTAAACGAGACACTTTTAGTATATCACAAAAGGAAGTTCACTCAGCAGTATATAAAACATAGTCAGAAAAGGTCAGTGTTAGTTCAGTTGAGGTTTGCTCTCCTCTGCTTGAAGTGTGCAAAGAATCGGGTCAGGAGAATGTGTTGACTCACACTATGGGGGTGTTAAGGGCAGACATGAATTGGATGGCACCCTGTTCAGAGGGTACAGAAATGAAAGGAAGGAATGAGGTCATTCAACAATTTAAAACATGTTATATCATATTAGGATCCCAGCATTTAGCGTGGTTAGACAGCCACCCCCACACCCCTATCTCCATATGTAATTTGTGTTGGTAAGATAGGGTATCTCTGGTAAATTGAATTGTTTTGGGACATCCTCCAAGTCTGAAGGACCCTGATCTAACCTGGGTGGCCCTTTAGGGATCAGGAAACTATGCCAGTACACCTAGAGGCTACAGTATCAAGAGAAGCAGCTTTAAAGTGGATCCTCCCTAGGCATATCTAGTCTTAGGGATAGCTTTGTTGCTTTTTAGAGGAAAAACTAGCCTAACCCCATCTTGGGGGGGGGGGGGCAGGGAGCCCCAGTAGTATTTGTCCTATCACATAATATCCCATGGTGGCCAGGTTCCAAAGATAGAGGATATTCTACCATTTAAATTCTTGTAGGAATTTTACTGGGACAACCCTCCTGTCATCAACAGTACTAAGGGAAAAAAGGCGGGGGGGGGGGGGGCGGAGAAGAGAAAAACAAAATTTTTAAAAAGCAAAAATCCCCTCAAAACCTTAAGCCAGACAACAGAATATAATGAAAACTTCTAACAATCTTCCTATACTCCCCATTGTGAAGGAATCATTAAAAAAATTTTTTTTTAATGTTTTGAAACAAAAAGATTTAAGTCTCAGAATTCAACAATCAGGTCCATGTGGTGGGTGATGCCAAGTATTTGCCATTCATAGTGGGTCTTCTGATGTAAGACAGTGATGAGCAGAAGCAGCACTAGGAACATCAGGGCCACAGCATAGATGACAACACCTGTCACATCAGGGCATTTGTAGTAAAGTGGCTTAAGGTGTCATAAGCCTCTTACATGCTATCATAGGATGGTATTCCAACACTTCTACCAACTCAGCATTCCCTGACTCACCTACCAAAACTTCCTTTCTGAAAGCCACATCAGGAGGCTGACACTAAATCTCTTCCGTCTCCTTACTTCTCTTTTCACCAAGTCAGCTAGGGGATTGATCCCCTTTCTTCCAGCTAAATCCACATTTACTAATATTGGTTCTCCAAAGTCTGAGGAGTCCAGTAAGTATCATGAGAAAATAATTGTCAGTAGCTTAGTCCAGAATATGCCTGGAGTTCTCTGGGGTTTCCCAACCCACTCTATTCTCTAGAACTTGACTGAATGGACTAGAGCCTAGATTTTCTTAGGGTTGTTTTCTCACCCTCACATGGGCCATCACCATATGGGAATCTAGGGCCTTTGCCACCATGGCTTCATCTGACTTGTCCAACATTATTTTGTCATTTTAGTGATGTGTATCAGTGCCCTTAGGAAAGAAAGCCTCTTTCAATTACCATAATGTGTAATTGAGGGAGAGTTCAGGTACCCAGGGGAGGTGTTGCAATTGAGATTTTTAACAAAGGAGGAAACTGAGGCAGGTCTCCATTATATTAGCATGGGCCTCCTACCTATCAACAAATGGGTCTGTGGCTTGCCTTCATTGATGCCAAAGACCCAGAACAAGAGGACACTTCCCCTTTTATAGGGTTTTAGGGAGTACAGAACAAAGGAGAGCAGGGTCAGTGGATGACATCATGGATTTAAGGGCAACATGATTGGTGGAGAGTCAGTATTGTATGATATCAACTGCATTGGATAGTTTGGATGACTCCAGGGTTTACATTTTTGCCCTATTCACAGTACCCTTTGTAGGGATTGCTAAAAAGGCTTCTGACTCCCAGAAGCTTATTGAAATCCCTTCCCTGTAGGGTCTGTCCTTTGTAACTTCCTCTGAATGAACCTCTCCTATTGGCCTGGTGCCGAATTTCTTTATATAGTTTTACTAGGACACCACCCCCAGCCCAAATATAAGTTGACCAGCCTTAGCCTTCTTATCAGCTTATTGTTTTAGGAGTCACATCCAAGTTTCCCCAAAGGAGGAGGTATCATAGTCCTCAGCTACCTGGCTGGGTAGGTGTAGCGCCAATGCAATATTTATAGTGCCCCTGATCATGATAAAGACCGTGACTATCAGTATCGCTTGATGTTTGATCACAAAACATATAAGATTCTCCAGGTAGAGAACAGAACTAAAACATTCATTTAGACACCAGAAAACCAAATCCCCAAACCAGTAAAATAATTCCATCATAGTATCAAAGATATTCAGAAAAAAAAAAGGAAAAAATGGGGCGGCTAGGTGGCCCAGTGAGTAGAGCGTCGGCCCTGGAGTCAGAAGGACCTGAGTTCAGATCCGGTCTCAGACACTTAATGCACATACAATCAAAAACCTAGCTGTGTGACCTTGGGCAAGTTACTTAAAGATATTCAGAAGCCCTAATAATGCTGAGAGCCACAGCATCCTTCAGCCTTCCCACAAACCAATACCAGATCAATATTCTCTCTAGCTCCTTAATGAGCCTCCTCTCCCCGCCCCCATGTCTGGCTTGCTCTGAACCAGCTTCCTGTAGGCTCTGCTTCCCTTTAGCAAACTCTTCCCACCATAAGCTCCATGTGACTACATTCAGCCTATTAGGGGGCAGAATTTAGTTTCAAAGCAGGGAAGGTCTTCAAACTCCCCCTAGGTCTATTAAGGGGCAGGGAAGATCTTCAAATTCCCATTACAGTAGGCCCTCTTCCTTAGAACATGTATTTGCGCTTACAGCTATCTTTGTCCTCAGAGCTACTGCTATCTTTATCTTTTGAACTGCCCACACCTAGGGAGAAAGACCCCATGCTAAAGACTAACCAGTCAGTAAACAAGCATTTGTTAAATGCTTACTATGGACCAAGTACTGTGCTTGGAGCTGGTAATACAAATATAAGCAAATAAAAAGATGGTTCCTGCCTTCAAAGAGCTTATATTCTAATGGGGGAAGGCAACACTTAAAAAGATGTGGAAAAAGTGGGAGGTAAGGGGGTAGACAAGAAGTTACCCAGTGTGCAAGGGATATGGATTGAAGTCTGGTGAGAAATGAAGAGATGGCTGGCCCAAATGCCCCCCATATGTGGAGGTTCTGGGAGGAGTCACTCAATCAGACAGAGAGATGGCAGGGTCAGAGAGTATTTTCAAGGGGTGGATTCTAAGGCTGAAATGAATTTCCAGAATAAAGAGGTTTCTGGGGCATTGTAGAAAAGTCCAGCATGCACCCTGATGAGAAATGACCATTCAGATGGGGCTTTACCCAGAAGGTGGTATCTAATTGTCCCATAGGCACCCTGGTCATATGGTCTATCTAGCACGCTGTGTGTAGTGATGGTGGTAGTGCATATATGTCCAGTCTATCAAACCCATTCCTTTTAGCAGCTTCACCTCTCTTGTAGTTCCCTATGAGGGTGCTGGCTACAACAAGAATTCATCTTTATGGGACCAGATACGAGTAATTCCTCATCTCAGTTCTTAAAAAAAGGGTCAAAGGGCAGTCTCTATCAGAGTCCTTAATTGATTTGGCTGACTCTGTAAAAGTAAGTTCCCAGAGAACTTCTGAAGCCTATGGAGTTCTGCTGTGGAGAGAATTTCTCCATTAGTTTCATTGGGCTACACCCTCAGGTGGCATTCCTACAATGACTCATTGTTGCTGTTTAAATTTCTTTTTCAATTTCTGTCATTTCTCGGTGGTGAAAGCTGGCTCACTTCTCTTCCCTCAGTGGAGGAAATCACATTCCATGTATAATAACAGGATAAACCTGAGGCTTTCTTATCACCAGTGAGAGTTCCGAAGTCTCTCTTCACTTCTTTCATTCTCATGTGTTATGGCTCTATTCCCTCCATTCCCAGGCTTAAGGAGTTATGGCTACAGTTTTGAATTTGCACCTCAGTCAACGGAACTTCCTTTACTTAGTCTGTACCAGCTCCATTAATCCATTAGTTGCCCTTTTGCCTTTTTTATATGGTCCTTAAAAGCCAATAGTTCTGTCTCTAGTTGTTAAATGTGTTGAACCACTTTACTTTCCATCTTATGTTGACAATCCAACTTACATAGGATGGTCAATAACAACCAAGGAATGCTGCACCTGGTATTACTTTACCCTTCTTTTAACATCTCCTCTCTTTCCTTCCTCCCTCTTCCCCCTAAGCTAATTGCTTTGCCTGCCCAGGGATCTCCTGCTTCCTGTTCTATTGAGGAGACACCACCTTTGCCTGGGTGCCATGGTGCTGTAAACAGACATCTTATTACCCCATCCTTTGTATTTGCATCCCTGTTTCCCCACTTTATCCATGGTCACAAGGCCATCATCATTCTAATTACTGATTGTGCCAGACGTGAAGAGGCAGGCCTGACTCAGGCTGATGTCCTGGTGTAATGTCAGGATTAAACTAGGCACTTACAGATAATTTAATAGTTGACAAAAAAGGTTTATGTTTTTATAAGAGCATAGAAAAAGAATCAACAAAGATACTCCAGTACATAGAAGCACACACACACACACACACACACACACACCCACACCCTCCATATGGAAGTGCATCTGGTTAACAGAGTTGGATGTGGTAACTTTTGTGATCTTAGAATATCCATCAAGTCTGAGGTGCCTGGACTCCCCATATGGGTGGCACTTAATACAGCTACAGTTATATCACTCTGAAACAGTAAACCAAAAACTTGTAGGTCCCCAGCCTATTTATGAGATCCTGAAATAACACAATATTCAGTAGCCTCTAGAAGCCACAACATGACCAGTTTAATTAAGCCTTCCCTCTAGAAGTGCTGTGGAGACCAACTTCAAATCTGAGGTCAGGAAGCAGACTAGAAAAATGAGCAAAGAAAATAATCCCATCATAAAGAGAGAAAGGGATGCTCTAGACACAAACCCAGAAGCACTCAAAGAATAAACATTTATTAAGCTTCTATTGTATGCTAGGCTCTGTGCTAAAACTAGGGATACAAAAGGAGGTAAAAGACAGTTCTTGCCTTCTAGGTACTTACAATCTAACGAGGGAGACAATGTGTTCATATATATATATATATACATACTATAATAAAGCAAGTGATATACAGGATGAACAGGGAATAATTAATGGAGTGAAGGCATTAGAATTAAGGTGGGTTGGAGAAGGCTTCCTGGAGGTGGGATTTTAATTAGGACTTAATTGAAGCCAGGGAGATCAGCAGAAGTAGAGTGTAGGGGGGCAGCTGGGTGGCAAAGTGAATAGAACGCTGGCCCTAGAGTCAGGAGTACCTGAACTCAAATTAGCCTCAGACACTTAACACAAAACTAGCCGTGTGACCTTGGGCAAGTCACTTAACCCCAATTGCCCTACCCTCCCCCCTCCAAAAAACCCCAACAAAATAAAACAAAGAAGTAGAGTGTAGGAAAGAAAGCATTCTAAGCATGAGGCACAGAGAAAATGTTCAGAGCTGAGATGCAGTGTCTTATTCCTGGGACAGCCAGGAGGCCAGTGTCACTAGATTGAAGATTTGAAGATTACAAGTCAAGGAGGAAAGTATAAGAAGACTAGAAAGATAGGAGAGGATGAGGTTATGAAGGACTTTGAATGCTGAACAGAACATTTTGCATTTGGTCTTGGAGGTGATAGGAAGCCACTAGAGTTTCTTGAGTAAGGTAATAGGGGTAAGTGACATGATCAGATCTGTGCTTTAGGAAAATCACTCTAGTGGCTACAAGGAAAATAGGTTAGAGTAGGGAGGTACTTGAGGAAGGTAGACTCACCAGGTATCTACTGTAATAGTCCAGGCATGAGGTGATTAAGGGTCTGCACTAGATTGGTTGGCAGTGTCAGAGGACAGAAGGGGAGATGCTGCAAAGGTGAAATTGTCAGGTCTTAGCAAGAGCTTGGATTTGGGGAGGTGAAAGATAGTGAAGAATCTGGAATGACTCCTAGATTTGTGAGCCTGTGGGGTTGGGAGAACGTTACTGCTCTCTATAGTAATAGGAAACATGTGGGGATTGGGAGGTAAGAGGTTAAGGGGAAAGATAATGAATTTTGTTTTGGACATAGTGATTTTTAAATGTCTTACTGGACATCTAGTTTACAATGTCTGAAAGGAGATGCAAGATTGGAGGTCATCAGAGAGATTAGGAATCATTAAATCCATGGGAGTTTATGAGATTACCAAGTGAAGTACTATAGAGAGGAGAAGGGAAGAGGACCCAGGACAGAACGTAAGGGACATTTATGGTTGAGGGCATGAGCTCTTTGCTAGGAAGAACCAGCAAAGGAGACAGGAGTGCTCAGAAAGATAGCAGGAGAACTAGGAATGAAAACCTAGAGAGAAGGGAGTACCAAGGAGGGGAGAGTGATCAGCAGTGTGCCAGTGGGCTGCCAAGAGGTCAGGGAGAATAAGGATTGAAAAAAGGACACTGGATTTGGTAGCAAAGAGATCATTAATAATTTTGGAGGGAACAGTTTTGGTGGAATGATAAAGTCAGAATCTAAATTATATAAAGGCTTAAGAAGAGACTGACAGGAAAAGAAGTGGAAGCATCTACTGTAGATGGCCTTTTTGAGGAGTTTAGCTACTAATGGCAGAAAAGATATAGGACGATAGCAAAGATGGAAGGATCAAGTGAGGAGGTCTTTTTCGAAATAGGGAAAACATGGACATATTTGTAAGCAGTAAGAAATGAACCAGAAGAGAGAGTGAAGATGGCAGAGGGTCTGTTGAAAGAGATGTGATTGAATAGAAAGCAAGTGGAGAGGTTAGTCTGAGTAAGGAGACAGGTGAAGGAGGAGATATGGTAGAAGGCATATAAGTGCTCTGCATTGAGGATGGGGGGGGGGGGGAAGGAAGTTCCTGGCAACTGACATTTTTTTTTCCTGCAAAATATGTAGCAAGATTCTCAGCTGAAAGACTTAGGGAAAGGGAAACCAAAGGGAGGTTTAAAGAGGGATGAAAAGGCTGTAAGAATTGTGGAGAGTGGGATAGTGAATTGATAAGGGATGTATAGTATGATTTTAGTATGTAATATAAATTTATAGTGGATCCATTCAGAACAGTTGCATGATTTTCTTCACCTTTGTTTAGCAGCATGTGTATAGAAGTGAAGGCAACAAATGGCAGCAGTGATCCAAGGCTGACAATTGGCTGGATGTAATCAGTGATTTAGAGATAATCTTGGTAGATTGAGGTTTATACCTTGTTTTTGACAGAATAGTTTTCAATTTTCCCAACAGTTAATATTTATACCTTGTTTTTGACAGAATAGTTTTCAATTTTCCCAACAGTTAATATTGTGTACCTAACCTGTTCCATTAATCAACCTATTTCTTACTCTGTATGAGACTATTTCAATAATTACTACTTTGTAGTATAGTTTGTAATCTGGTATTGCTTGAGCCCATTCTTTCCCATCTTTAGTAATCCTTTGGCAGTTTGATTAGTATGGCACTGAGTAAGTAAATTAATTTGGGTAGTACTGTCATGTTAGCCCATCCTACCCACAATAAATTAATATTTCTCCAATATTTAGATCTATCATTAGTTGTATAGAGAGTGTTTTGTATTCATATAGTTCCTATCTATGTTTGGGTTATCAGACTTCTGAGAATTTTTGTAGCTATCTTAAAAATAATTTCTCTTTATATTATTTCCTACTGGATCATGTTTTTGATATACAGAAATACTGATGATTTATGTGGGTTTTTTTTTAATTCTACAACTTAACTGAAGTTTCAACCATCATATGGTTTGCTAAAAGTGGTCTTCTTTTTCCTCTTTGCCTATTTTTGGCTTTAGAGAGCTACTTCTTATATCAAGAAAAGAATGGTTTATCCCTTTGTTGTCTAATAATGCCATTTCCAGAGGCATCACCAAAAACATGGAGGACACAATGAGCTCACCTTCCTCTGCACCTGGGCCAATCCCCCTAGGTCACGGAGATCATTCCATTGCCAAATGATGGCTATGTCACTTGTGGTAGGCTAGATGAGGTTGATTTCTTTTGTTCTGATCAGATTGTTAGCAGTTGAGCACAGTTTCCTGGTTCTGGTCTTCCTTATGTCTAAAGCCTCAGGTCCATGCTAAGGAGGGATCTTCATGACTTTTGTGTCTTCAGACAATGAAGAAACTATCAACTACCATAGCTAGCTTAAATATCTTGAACTAATGAAATCTCAAGGAAAGTTTTTGTACTTTTAAAAAAATAATTAGTCTAATCTGGACAGTGCTTCCACTATACCATTGGAATACACTGACTGTCCATTGGTTATTTCTCTCTTTATAACTGGACCTTTTTTTGGGGGGGGGGGTTCATACATTTCTTTGAAAGAGTCTTTATATACCAAATATAAAATGAGGAATGTAATAATTGCAGCCCTCCAAAATCTTAACCTCAGACCAACTTCCCAGGCACCAACAGTAATGTTACTATAATGTTATTACAACCTGCAAAACCACTGTGGGAAAACTTCAAATAAAATATAGTTTTGTTACAACTTTAAAAAAAGTTTTTACATCACTGTTACATCACAGTAATCCATTTATTCCCACAAAGAACCCTCTCTTGTAATAAAGAAGTATAGTTAAGTAAAACAAATCAAATTTTCTATTCCTGACAATTCCTGACTCATTCCTCACCAACAGACCACTCTGCCTCAACTGAAAGGAGGGGGAGGTATGTTTCACTGTCATTCCTCTAAAGTTAGCATTAGTCATTACATTTATCAGAGTTCTGATATTTTTTCAGTATTGTTTTCCTTTACATTATTGTGGTCATTTTGTAAATTGCTTTCCTTACTTTGTTCTACATCACTGCATATAGGTTCTCACAAGTTTCTCTGATTTCTTCTCTGCACTGCTATCTTTTTCTTATAATGACATACTATTCCATTATATTCATACATCGTAAGTTTGTTCAGCCATTACCAGTTTTTGCTACCACAAAAAAGCACTGAGTGATGGAATAACAAATTCTATCAAGTGATCACATTATTTGAAAGTAGATTACATATTTCCATTGGACTAGAGCCAGTTACTACATTTTACTTCAAATAGTGTGAATTTGAACAGATGCAACCTGCTATAAATATTTTTGTATATATGGACAAATCTTTCCTTTTGACTTCCTTGGTAGTATATCTCTGGTAGTATCATCTTTGGGTCAGGGCATATAGAGAGTGTGTGTGTGTGTGTGTGTGTGTGTGTGTGTGTGTGTGTGTTTACATACATATACTTTCTCTCTCTCTTTAGGAACTTTTATAGTATAGATCTAAATTGTTTCCAGAGTGGTTGTAACAGTTTGCAACTCCCAAACTGACAGCATGCCTATCAATTCAGTTTAGCAAAAGTTTATCAAGTGTTTATTGTGTGCCAGGTAGTATGAAATATGATGGTGAAGATACAATGACAAAAACAAACGATCCCTGCTTTTATCATGGCTATGTCATTATTTGTAACGTGTTATGATTCAGGTGGGAGGGTGAGATGACAATACACACACAAGGGCGAGCAAACACAAAACCATTTTCAGGGACTTAGGAAAACACTGAGCCTTTCTTGGGGGCCAGATCAGGAGGGAAACAGGTGGTAAAATAATGAAAGGAGCACTGGCTCTAGGATCAGTGTTCAAGTTCTGCCTCCGAAATCTTGGGCGGATCATCTAACTCCCTGCACTGTTCACTCATATGTAAAGTAGAGGCATAGGAACAGATTGCCTCAGGAGTACCTTCCAGTTCTAAGTCTGTAATTCATCAAGGCTCTTATTTTTGAGGTAGCACTTGATGTGATCCTTGAAGGGAGCGAAGGATTAGAGGCTAATGTCAAAGAAAGCATTCCATACATGGAGGTCAGTTTGTGTAAGGGCCCAGAAATGTAAGCTAATTTACCAGATTGTCAGAAGAGAAGGAAGAATAAAACCATTCTGCTATTGTAATAAGTAGGGACAATGGGGATAAGGATAGGGACAGGACCTGTGATTTCATTGTTATAGGGGAGACCACCTCAATGAAGAGATTCAGGAATGCATCAGTTTGTATCAGGAACCAGTTATTGCCAGGACCTTTGAAAAAAAAAATCCCTCTGTGATAGTATTTTCAGGAACTACTAGTTTATCATAGTTACCAAAATAAATACTTGGTTTGCAAATAAAGCAAGACAAAAAATAAAACATAATCTATTCAGTTAAGATTTTTTTGAGAAATTAGATACTAATTTAGAGCAGTTAACATTTTTTTATCTTCACTTTAGTCTCAAGAGCAATTATATCTTCCTTAGAGTTTTTCTACTTTCATAGATAGAAAGGGTTTTGAATTCTGGGTTTAGATCCCATCTCTGACACTTATCTGCTATGTAAACCTGCACATATCACTTAAACTCCTTGTGCCTGAATTTCTTCATCTGTAAAATGAAGATGTTGGACTAAATGTCTTCTGATCTGTCCCTTTCAGATCTGGAGCTATAATCCTAAAATGACTGGCATTCAAAATTCCAGCTCTATTGCTCTTTGAGATAAAATTTCAGGTAGATCTCTATAAAAAGACTACCTGCTCTATATTCATTGCTGATGCCACGTGAATGATACAAAAAGTTTTCTTGAAGCTATAGACTTAGGAGTGCTGTTTTGCTTGGTTTTCCTCTATTTCTTCCATTATTCCTCTATTCCTAATTTCCTCCTAACAGGCCTCCTCTAAGAAGTTACATAAATTATTATATACTCAGCCATTTGTTTAGTATGCTAGAAATGACTGCAGTGTGAGAAATCAGAGTAAAAATTTTATATCATATATTCAGGAAAAATACAAGTATAGTTGTAAAATAGAAGTTTGTCTAGATTAATCGGTAAGTTTGAATTCCCTCAGTATCACTATGATTTACATGGCAAGCCACCTAGAAGACTATTTTTTATTCTGTTCTAGTCTTTGAGGATCAAGGTGCTTTTAATACCAGGCAAAACTCCTAGCTTCAGCTAAATTACTTGCTGCTGTCTTTTCTGGTTTCCATTCTCAGAAGTCTCTTTCCTTAGGCATCTAGCCAGCACCATTTTGCCCAATACTTTCTACATAGTAAATGCTCCATAAATGTTTGTTAAGTTGAAAAATCACCTTCTTTAAATAATTGTATCTCTCACCTGCTTTGATTAATTGGTATCCAGGCTTTCTCTCTCATTTCTGTTCATCTTATTGTAATAATTCTCTTTTTTTTTTCTCCAAATTTTGTCTATATTCAGTTTATCCACTTTCCATTCTTCCTAGCCCCCTGGTTATCTATAGAGTCAGCATGGAAAAATGGTAGGAACACTGGGCTTGGAGACAGGAGATACCCACATTTGAAGCCCATTGCTGATGGGCTACTTATGTGACCTGTGACTTAAATTCTGTGAACCTCAGTTTCCTCATCCATAAAAGTGTGTATTATCTATAATACTTACACCATAGGGTAGTTGTAAAGATCAGTCTTTAGGTATAGGTCAGCTGTAATTATTGAGAAGCAGTTTGATCATGCCAGGAGTGAGTTGGACTTGGAATCAGGAAGATTTAGGTTCAATTCATTTAATCTCTTGGATCTTCAGGTATTGATTATGAAAAAAAAACAAATATTAATATTCTTCCTTTTAGGCACAAGGTTGCCAAAAGCAGTTTTTAAAAATACAACATTAATATTCAAGCCATTTTTCACCTAGAGAAATGTCCAAAAGGGCCTAAGCCACCCATGCCCTCAGATTTTTCCCTTTGCCTCTAAATGATTTGAGGTGACATTTATAGGAATCTTGAAAAAGGAAAATATTTTTAGAGTTAGTATTCCAAAGCAGTAGTCATTCTCTCATGTTCAACATTAACCAGACTTCAATCTTTAGTTGGGTTAGTAACCCAGTCACTGCAGGGAGTAGGATTTAAATGAGACAAATTGATTAATGTCTACCCTTAATTCACTTTTTAAAGAAAAGCCTTTTGTTCTTGACTTAACCTACCTTTCTTAGAGGGAGAGGAGAACACAAATCTGTAAAGGGCTTTTTGAATAAAGAAATATTAGTTCTCTATATTTCCACAGAAACTCAAAAAGTAGTTTTAAAATGCTTCCATATACTCCCTTCCTCTGTGACATTATTAGTCCTTGACATAGATAAATTATCATCTACACTACTACTTTTCCTTGCGCTATTTTATTGTCCATTTTAAGTCAGTTTCTGCACAGTACTTTTAACAATCCCAAGGTGTTCCTGAACACTTGAGCTCACTTTTAAAATAGCACTTTGTGATGCCATGTGATTGTTAATCTTGGAATACCAGTCTTTGAAAAATCAAAACTGTGGCTCATCTAAAGGGCAGTGGAGATGAACACAACGGGCAGAAGTAGTTTGCAGCCTGTTTACAGCAGTATTCCCAAGAAGTGATATTGGATATGTGGATTGGCTAAACAAGGTGAACTGGGTAGCCGTGTATATATGAAGAGTGAGGATAACAGACAGCACATTAGGTAGATCTTTGTAGAGCATCTGTGGGAAACACAGACAAGAATTGCAGAGGGTGTACTCACATTGATTATCTCTCTCCTGGAGTCTAATTGCAAATTTCCAAGTACCTGTTAGAGATACAAACTGGATAGTCTATCTCAATCTCAACATATCAAAAACTGAACTTCTGATTCTTTCCCATAAACCTACCTCCCTTCCATATTACCCTATTTCTAGGTACTAATAATCCATGCACTAACCTACAGCTTTATCCTTTACACCTCATTCTCCTTTACCTCCCACAGCAACAGCTAATCCTTTATCTAAACTTGTTTTTTCCTCCACTGTATCTTTTGTATCAGTCACTACCCTAACTTATCACCTCGCCTCTCCTCTGAATGATTGAATTATTCTCCTAATTTGGTCACTACCTCAGGTCCTTCCCAACTTTAGTCCATTCTACACAGAGCTGCCAAACCATGTTATTCCCCTTACTCAATAAGCTCCCAATTATCTTTCACCATTTCAAGTAGTGGAGTAAATAAGAATTATTTACTGTACTTTTAATTATTTATGTACTTTTAACAGTTCCCCTATAGAAAGGGGGAGGGGGAATAGATTACACAAATGGGGGAAGATTTCATAAATAATGTAGTGATAATAGGTTGTGGATCCAAGGCAAGTCACTTTACCCTGTTTGCCTCAGTTTCCTCATCTCTAAAATGAGCTAGAGAAGAAAATAGTAAACCACTCCAGTATCTTTGCCAAGAAAACCCCAAATGGTGTTACAAAGAATTGGAAATAACTGAAAAATAACTGAATAGCTGGAATTAAATGTAGGTTTATTTGATACAACATATACTTTTAATAATAATTATGAGGGGCGGCTAGGTGGCGCAGTGAGTAAGAGCGCCGGCCTCGGAGTTGGGATGACCCGAGATCAGATCCGGCCTCAGAAAATGAGCCCCCACGCATAAATAATGACTAGCCGTGTAACCTTGAGCAAGTTACTTAACCCCAATTGCTTTAAAAAAAAAAATAATAATTATGGCTAGCAATGTCTGTGACACTGGACAAGTCACTAGGACACACTGCCTTTGGCAATTGTATAAAGACTTTTAAGTTGTAGAAAAGTTTCTAGCCTGCATTGGTAGAGGGAATTTCCTCACAAGGAAATCCTTGCACTGATGCAATCACAGGGTCAGAAACAAAAATGTGTCTGTATATACGTGGTTTTAAGGTTTGTATAACATTTTAGTTTTGTTTCTTATTTTTATAGCCAATCATTTCTTGACTAAAATAACAGTGACATTTCTGTATTTCTTTTTTGTTTTTGTTTTTGCTTTTTGGAGGGGGAAAGACAGGGCAATTGGGGTTAAGTGACTTGCCCAAGATCACATAGCTAGTAAGTAGTGTTTGAGGCTGGATTTGAACTCAGGTCCTCCTGACTCCAGGGCCAGTGCTCTATTTACTGTGCCACCTAGCGGCCCCATTTCTATATTTCTTATGGACAAACTGAAGTGAAACATTTTTTATAAAATTAAAATCTCACAGTAAATCTATCATTTCATTTGTTGGCAGCTCCCATTATGGTAAGTCCGTCTAAGAACTCACCTGTAACTTAAGAGTCTTAGAGAGCAGACACTGAAAGATTAAGTGAATTGATTAAGATCACACAGCTCCTAAGTGCGAGATACAAGTCCTTATTCTGGTGTTTCTCATGCCAAGACTTTGCATGTATTTTTGAAGATTAATTAATTTATTGGTCTTAAATTTATTAGTTATTCTTAATATAGGCAAACCTGCATTTAACTTCATTTAGAGTTCATTTCAAAGTTAGTCATTTCAGTACTTTTTATAGTCTTAATAAATTGTCAATTCTTAATTAGAAAAGTATTGCTTTAAAAATGAATTGTCTTTTTCATATAATTTAGTTTTCAGGAACCTGGTTTAAAAGTTATGGATAAAAACCCCAGTCCAGGAGCCATAGATGGGATCTCAGAACCATGTTTCAGTTTTGGTGTTATATCAGATATTCAATATGCTGATTTAGAAGATGGCTATAATTTCCTAAGAACCAGAACGAGATACTACCGATACAGTCTTCGACATCTTCAAGGGGCTATTGAAGAATGGAATGAAGAAAGCAATCACCACTTTTTTGTGTTGCAACTTGGTGATATCATTGATGGATTTAATGCACAATATAAAGTGTCAGAAGAGTCACTAAAAAATGTCCTGAAGGAATTTAAAAAACTCAAAGCCCCTGTTCATCATTCATGGGGAAACCATGAATTCTACAACTTCAGCAGGGACTATTTAAGGAACTCTAAGCTTAACACAAAAATTTTAGGAGACCAGATTGCACATTGTCCTGAGACCACACCTTCAGAAAACTATTATGCTTACCACTTTGTACCTTTCCCTAAATTTCGGTTTGTTTTACTTGATGCTTATGATCTAAGTGTCCTTGGAATTGATCAGTCTTCTCCAAAATATCAAGATTGTATGAAGATGCTGAAGGAGAAGAATCCAAATAAGGAACTGAATAGCCCTCAAGGTGAATTATTCCTTTGAACTGAGAATATAATACATTTTCTTAAAATTCTTCAGATACCTTTTATTCAGCAGGAAGATGAACAATTAAGGTAGAACTATAATATTGCTATTCAGGATCAAGATTCAGTGACAAACATAAATGTCACATAGCTTATTTGCTACAGATAATGATTTATGTTTCTTAACTCTGAAAGATCTAGTGATTTTCTCATGTTTAAGTAAAAGAAATATTTATTCCTTTCCCTAAGATAAAACAGAACATTCAAAAATGATCAAAGATGTATATGTTTGACCTGCTTTATTTGTTACAGGACTTTCCGAACCTCAGTTTGTCCAGTATAATGGAGGATTCAGTCAGGATCAATTGGACTGGTTCAATGCAGTTCTTACTTTCTCTGACACAAACCAAGAAAAGGTAGTGGTTGTGGGTAGGTTTTAGCTTTGTGCCTTTATGAATTACTTATTACTTGAACACTTTAGGAAATGGGAGAATTTTTGCTTTTCAAAAAAAGAAAAGAAAATTATTCTGATACCTCAATTTTATAAAATGGGTATTTTGTTTCATTTTCTTATTAGGAAATACAGGAATATTACTAATTTTTCAGGGTGAGTCAAGAAATGACCACCTATAAAATAGCAATGTTTTGCAATCTTTAAAGTCCTACATTTTCATTTGAACTTGTCATGTAATTAGGGTAGGGAGCTCCTTGTGAGGAAGTTCACTCAATTAGTACAGGTTAGTAGTTATCTTACAATTTATAGTCTTATAGTTACCACAGTGTGCTTCAGTGACTACTGCCCACAGTCACACAGACATAAAAGATAGATATTACTTCTTCTTCTCTTACTTTTTTTTTTAAAGTGTTTTCTTTCTCTTCCTACTATTTTTTTTTCTTTTTGGAGGAGGAAAGGCAGGGCACTTGGGGTTAAGTGACTTGCCCAAGGTCACACAGTTAATAAGTGTTAAGTGCCTGAGGTTATATTTGAACTCAGGTCCTCCTGACTCCAGGGCCAGTGCTCTATTCACTGCACCACCTAGCCACCTCCTATTACTTCTGCAACCATGTATTGTGCCAAATTCACATTAAAGTTTTTTAAAATCGGGGCGGCTAGGTGGCGCAGTGAATAGAGCGCCGGCCCTGGAATCAGAAGGCCCTGAGTTCGGAGCCGGCCTCTGACACTTAATCCATACGAACAAAAAAACCTAGCCGTGTAACCTTGGGCAAGTTACTTAACCCCAATTGCCCTAAAGGGGCGGCTAGGTGGCGCAGTGAGTAAGAGCGCCGGCCTCGGAGTTTGGATGACCCAAGATCAGATCCAGCCTCAGAAAATGAGCACCCACGCATAAATAATGACTAGCCGTGTAACCTTGAGCAAGTTACTTAACCCCAATTGCTTTAAAAAAAATAATAATAAAAAAATAAAAAATAAAAAAAAGTTTTTTAAAATCTCCCTCAAATAGAATTAACATATATTAATAATTCCAGGACCTCAAACAAAATCTTAAAAAATTCTCACCTTTACTGAGCAGAAATTAAATGATTTACTGTACCAGGCAGTCATTTTGCTGAACACTGGGGATACAAAGGAAAGCAAAAAAACAGTCCCTGCTATCAAGTAATGTGTATTTTAACAGATAATACAACATGTCAACAACAAGGCTCATAACAAAATATACAGAATAGATGGAAGGTAGACAAGTTAGTCACAATCAGTACTGAATACTCTGCCTACTTGCATACAAATCAAATAGAGTCTCAGTCTTGATAAGACATTGTTTTAGTGTTTGGGGATCTAGTCATTAGTACAGGAAACTTGGAAGTACCTGGAATCCAGAAAATCAAACTTGCAACTTTTTTTTAATCTGTAAAATAAGCATAAATAAACTGAATGAAGGTTTCCGATTTTTTTACTAATAGTAAAGTGCATAGACTTTGCGAAATTTATTTTGCCATCAAAATCATATTTTTTATTACTTCCCTGATTCTTACCTTTGTTCCCAACACATAAGGTTACCTTCTAGCCAAGTACTATATTGATGAACATCTGATGATATATATCCTTCTCCACTGCATTCTGTGTTTCAATCCACCTTGACAAAGAATCTCAAGATAAAACCACAAATGCAATTATTTTATAAATAGAATTTATTAATGAATTATATAAATTGAAATATAAGAATACATACAGCTCAGATGACAAACATAAAGTAGGAGGGGGGAGTAAGAAGTAGGAAAGGGTATCATACATCAGGTATCTCTAGCTGGAAGCCTCATATGCTTTGTTGGCATACACTCCTCAGGAGCCTGGAGTTCCCCCAATGCATGATGCAATATCACTTTAGTGAAGGTTCATACTGCTGATTATTACTACAACTGTTACCATGCACCTGGTGTGTTTTTCTGCCAGGTGAGAGTCATCATTGTAGCAGCAAGCACCCCAACATCCCCAGGGTGACTGCCAACTCAGGTTCTTAGATCTGCTTTTCTAAAGGAAAGCAACTCAAAATGGGTTAACAAGCTTACTTTAATCAATCAAACATATATCGTTTACCTAGTTTAGGGGGAAAAGGTTAGCACCCCGAACTTCAAAGTATACAGACAGAACTTACAAGACAGAGAAACAGGCTTCCAAACTGCCCAACCATTATATCAATACCAAATCACAGGTACCTGAGAGGGTAGCATCAACATCTGGGTTTTCAAAGCTAGGGGACTCTCAATGCCACAACACTTCTCTAAGTGAGCCCCAAAGCAAAGCCTCACATCAGGGATTATATAGCCTTCTCCTGGCTCAGAGAATGTAAGCGCCCTCTTGACCTACTGCCCAATCACACAGCAGCAAGGTGTGGGCATTCCTGAAAACCAAGCCTCCTGCCACAGGCTCCATGTGACCACATTCAGCCTATTAAGGAGCAGAGTATATTTTCAAATCAAGGAAGTTTCTCAGAGTCTCTTAAGCCTACCAAAGGGCCTAGAGGCAGGGAAGATCTTTAAATTTGCATTTCCATTACAATCATGTGAAACTCTACTCTGTTTTGTTATTGTTCAGGGAAGACCTAACGTATCTCCTTATTAGGCTCTTCCTTTTACATTCTTCCTTGTCAGATTTCTTTGGGGAGAGCAAAAGGGAATATCTGGAATCCATAGATTAACAGGATTTTTTGACTGAAAGGAACCATAAGAAATTGTGCTTCCCCATCATTTAGCAAATGAGGAAATTGAGTCTTAGAGAGGTGAAATAACTACATGGAGATGGGCACATTCTGCAGGTTTTAGGAAACACTAAACATTCATGTGCTTTTCCTATAAAACCCCAAGCTACCTTCAGGCCCTTTTCCATTTCTGCTAAATAAGTTATTCTCTAATTTCATCTTTCTATCTCTTTAAATTCATTTGGCATAAAACAGACACCTGTCTTTTTTAATACTGCTTTATAAACTATTACCAACCTTATTCTATAGCAAACCAAAAGATTTTTAAGTTGAAGAACTAAAGTTTGCTACAAAAGCTGAAATATGATCATTAGATCAGGTAAAAGGAAAAGTAGTGATGTGATGGCAGTGGAAGAGCATGTGGAGCTTCTAGCTGAACCGAAAACTAGGTGATAGCCAAGTCATGTGGTCCTGTCAGGGATTCGGGAGCTCATGCTTTTCCTGGCTCTACTTAGACCCTTATACTGGGATACAGAGGAAATGTTTTCCCCTTTCCAATGGTTTTCTTATCTGTAAAGTAAACACAGTACCTCACAGGTACAGGGATGAGGAAAAAAAATTTTAAAATAGAAACGAGATTCTAAGGCATATAGGTGTTACATGCATGATCCCACATGCTTTGGATTCCATCACACATACATAGTTTACATACATACATACATACAAAGGTATGTAAACTATTTAGAATTAAGGGGAAAATGCAGGCTTATTTATCCTAACCACACATGTACAGACTTTTTTTTTTTACCTAATTTGCTCTTTATCCTAGCTTGCATAAGGGGAACCTCCATATTCCTTCAGACCAAGGCATTGTGCTCACCTGGAGATTATGCACATGTTAAAAGTCTCATTACATCAAATTATAAAGGAGGATGTTTCTGTCACTATATAAACTTTCTTGCTCCGTTTTGCTAAAAAGGGGGACAATCTTGAAATATTTTGCTAGGTTATTTGAATTTTAATCTGAGTCATGCCTGGTCCTTATTAATCAATCTGAATGTCAAGGTGGTGTTTCACATTACTGCCACTTACTAGTTCTCAGCAACTAGTAATTTTGATGGAAAGATGTGACAGTATTCCTGAGCTAGTTCATAGTGTTTTCTCTTTAATTACAGGTCATGTTCCTATTCATCCAGACTCCTCTGATGACGCTTGCCTTGCCTGGAATTACAGAGATGCTCTCTCAGTCATTTGGTCTCATAAATGTGTGGTGTGTTTCCTTGCTGGTCACACTCATGATGGTGGGTACTGCATAGATAATCATGGTGTGCACCATATCACGCTGGAAGGGGTTATCGAAACACCACCAAAGAGCCAGGCTTTTGGTACAGTGCATGTTTATCCTGATAAAATGGTGTTGAAAGGGAGAGGCAGAGTTCCAGATAGGATCATGTATTACAAGACAGACTGAAAAGGGACATTCTCTTCCTTGGATGGGTTTTCTTTTTTTGGTTAATTTTAAGAAATAACAGAAATTACTTTTGTTTTTGTTAATAAATGACTTAGTCCCCATTTGGCATGTTTAATACATATAATAAACTATATATTTTCATGTTAACATGCTCATTAGATATTTTAGAAGTTCTCTTTTGTCTTATGGTTAGAACAATAACCATTATCTTCACATTAACCCTCATGGAACTAATAACAACAACAACAATAATAAAGCATTTACATAGGATTTAAAGGTTTGTAAAGTGCTTTATAAATGTTCTATTGCAATTTATCCTCACAAACAACCCTAGGAGATAGATACGTGTATTATTCATTACTCTGAAAGCTACTTTACTTGGTCATTGATGAATAAGGTAGGGAATCATTTCATGGGTGAATATGTAAGAGGCTGTGTATCACCATGTGGAGACCTTTCTGCCAAGTCTTAATGATCACCATAACCAGAACTGTGACTCAGTGACCAAATGCAATAACCTGATATGTTGAAGTCACCAGTTAGACGTCACATGCTACTTCTAATCAGAGGCCTAGGTGAGGAGAGCCACCCTGGTGTGAAGGAGCTAAACTTGGAGTCAAGAACTGTGTTCGAGTCCTGCCTCTGACACATACTCACAGTGTGACATGTGCAAGGTACTGAACTTTTCAGTACCTCATGCAAAGAGAGGAGTTGCTAATCTCCACTGGCAGAAGGATTCTAGTTTCCCAGATTGATGAATTCACAGGTCTAATCCAAGAAAATCCTCTATCATACTTTTTTGTACTTATGCCCCCCCTTTATATTAATAATGCTCATCAAATTCTTAGCTCAAACATTACTCAAATAAAATAAAAAATTTCTGAAAATTTGTGTAACACACTTTCATAAGGGACCTCAGTTACCAATTAGTCCAGCCAACCCCTTCATTTTATAAATAAGGAAACTGAGTCCCAAAGAGATTATGATGCCCAAAGTTATACAGGCATATTCAACTTATACTTAAATAATGTTAACAGACTTTTAATAATAAAATCCTTTACAGTGTTCACATCTATTATTTATTAAAATGATCATAAATCAGCAAACATTAACTACTCATGTTAGGCACTGGAAAAATAAGACAAAATTAAGTGTCTTGCTATCAAGATTACATTCTATTGAGGTATCATTGTTGTGAGGAATAAGCTTTTTTTTTAGTGTAAAGTTTCTCAAAACATGGCGTGTCATTGGTGATATTACTAAATATAACTATTTGCCTGCCAGCTAGTCAAACATTTTTTAAACATCTACCATATTCCAAGATGAGGACTGATAAAAGTCTTCAGATTTAGCAATTAAGATATTGCAGTTCTGATTGAATGATAAGGCTGGAACCAGACTGTAGAGTTAAGAAGAAAGAGAGTGAGGATAAAGGAAAGTAATATCTCTTGTAGATGGCTTTCTCAAGGAATTTCATCATGAAAGGCAGGAAGGATGTGGGAAAATTGGTAATGGGGATGAATGAAACAAGTAAGGATGAAAGAGATGTAGGCATGTTTATAGGCAGTAGGGAAGTGGCAAGTTGACAGGGGAAGACTGAAGATAAGTGAGAGAGGGGAGAACTATTAATCAAGTTTGATATTTTGTCTTTATAACAGCTACAGCAATAAAATCAACTTTACACAGATAAGATGTTACAAATAATAGTGAAGACAGTCTAGTCTTAGACTGTCAATCTTAAAGAGCTCTTGGGTCAAAAAGATATACTAATATTATTAGTATATCTTAAGTCATGCGAAGTAAGTACTTAAATTGACTAGATTGTAATCAAATTTAATGTGACAGTTATAAAAATATTTATTTTATGAAAAGGACTGTAAAATTCATTTAAATGGCTGTCTTGCAATGTGTTGGCCAGGTGGATCGCATCTCTTTGTTTATATATATGTAGAACCATGTGATAAATGGGCAAAGAGAAATAACAATGGCAAAAACCAGTTGAACTCTTCTACCAACTAGATTTCTAGAAAGAAACAAAAGATAAGTGTCATTTTAATTAAAAATTACCCCATCAAAAGTGCTAATAACTGCTACTTATACAGAAAGACAGCTTGTGTTATTAAGTCTTAAATCACAGAACCAACTAGCATTAGCTTTCTCTAGAAAAGTAAAGTCTTTCTTTCTCTCACTAGCATTTGCATCAATAGTACTTGGTTTGCTAGACCTGAAGGCGCTTAATTTTAAACCAATGGGATGAAAACTTACTTTCTTGAGATGTGGCAAAGACTCAGCCACACAATAATAATCCCAAGTCCAAACAGCTCCCTACGAGGAAAAAGTACAGTGCTTTTTATATCCTTAAAGCGGTAAACAAGTGAAAAGCACATCAAATTAGTTACCATAGCCACGATTCCTCTAATACATTAGAGGAATACATTCTGATTGAATACCTACCCTCAATCTATATAAATTAAGTATGTTTCCCACCTTAATGATGATTCATCAGTCATTTCATTCAGAAGTTTAAAAAACCCAATATAAGATAAGAGACAAGTAACTCCTGACTTTATTTGTGGAAAATAAATAAAAAGGAACATAATTAAGAAGATTAAATCAGTTATTCAACAAGAATTTATTACGAACCTGATATATGCCAGGCACTACGCTACTGAACAAGAACTAAGGAAATGTGATTCCTATTTCCTACAACATTAAAAAAAATTGTATTCCTTGGGGTGGCTAGGTGGTGCAGTGAATAGAGCACGGGCCCTGAAGTCAAGAGGACCTGAGTTCAAATCTGGCCTCAGACCTGGGCAAGTCACTTAACCTCAATTGCCCCTGCAAAAAGCAAAAAAAATATATATATATATATATGTGTGTGTGTAGTAGTCCTTATATACAAGATTATACATTTTAAAAATTGCCTCTGCTGCATAGTGGCAATACGACCCTGGGCAAATCACTTAACTTCTCTACCCCCAGATAATTCACTCAGACCACAGTGGTATTGAGGCAGCTTGCTGTAGAACTGGAGTCAGGAAAACCCAAGTTCAAATCCTACCTCAAACATTTAGTACCTATGAGCCAGGACAAGTCATAAAATTTTTCAGCCTCAGTTTCTTCACCTGTAAAGTGGGGATAACAGACCCATTCATGGCACTACTGTAAGAATAAAATGAGTGCAGTCAAAATGGCGGAGTAGAAACAGGACTCCCGCAGGGTTCCAGCTCCCACCCACTCCAATTCATGTAAAATGGGACTCTGAACAAACTCTGGAGCTACAGAACCCACAAAAGGACACAGAAAAGCTAACCTCCCACTGAGGACAGCCTGGTAGCCTGGCAGGGAGTGTAGGGAGACTAAGTAACCAGTCTGAGGGGTAATCGCTCTTGCTTTAACCTACTTAGATCTGGATCACTGTCCTAGGTGGAGGTCCTGGGGTGTGTGACCAGCTTGACAGAGTGTGGAGGCCTCAGAGAGGGCACCCAACTAATAATCTGGCAGCTGAGCAAACCCCAGAGTTTGCGACTGAAGCTCCCCTGTCTGGAAGAAGAGTCCTACTGTGGCAAAAAGCCCAGGGGTCAAGTGACTGAGTGGCAACATAATCAGGCAAAGGAAGCAAAATAAACAGTATCCCACTTCTACTTTGGCAACAAAAAGGATCAAAGCATTGAACAGGAGGCAGACAGTGAAGTCAGAACTCCTGCACCAAATCTTCAAAGAAAAATACAAGCTGGTTACAGGCCACAGAAGACCTTAAGGAGCAAATAAGAGAAGTGGAGGAAAAATTGGGAAGAGAAATGAGAATGATGCAAGAAAAGTATGAAATAAGAGTCAACAGCCTGACTGAGGAAAATAACACCTTAAAAAATAGACTAACTCAAATGGCAAAAGAGGGTCAAAAAGGCAATGAGGAGAATGCCTTAAAAAGCTGAATTTGCCAGATGGAAAAAGAATCTCAAAAGCTCACTGAGGAGATTCATTCCTTCAGAGTTAGACTGAAGCAAATGGAAGCTAATGACTTTATGAGAAATCAAGATGCTGTTAAGCAGATCCAAACAAATGAAAGAATAGAAGGCAATGTAAAATATCTCATGGGAAAAACCACTGACCTGGAAAATAGATCCAGGAGAGATAATTTAAAAATTATTGGACTACCTGGAAGCCATGATCAAAGAAAGAACCTAGAAATCATCCTCCAAAAAATTTTCAAGGAAAACTGCCCTGATGTTTTAGAACCAGAGGGCAAAACAGAGGTTGAAAGAATCCACCTATCACCACCTGAAAAAGATCCCCAAAAGAAAACTCCAGGTAATATTATAGCCAGGTTCTGAAATTCCCAGATCAAGGAGAGAATATTACAAGCAGCCAGGAATAAACAATCTGAATATTGTGGAAACACAATAAGGATAATACAGGATCTGGCAGCTTCTACACTGAGGGACTGAAGGGTTTAGAATATGATATTCCAGAGGGCAAAGGAGCTGGGATTAAAACCAAGAATCACCTACCCAGCAAAACTGGGTATTATGTTTCAGGGGAAAATATGGTCATTCAGTGGAACAGAGGACTTTCAAGCATTTTTTAAGTAAAAACCAGAGTTGAATAGAAAATTTGACATTCAGCTACAAGAAGCAAGAGATGCTTGAAAAGGTAAACAGGGAAAAGAAATCAAAAGGAACTTATTGAAGTTGAACTATTTACATTCCTACCTGGAAAAATGATAATTGTAACTGATGAAACTTTTCTCAGTATGAAAATAGTTGAAGAAAGGTATATGGGCATATGAATACATATGTGAATGTGTGTATATATGTTTACAGGTATACACAGATATAGGGCACAGGACCAATTTAATAGGAAGGGATGATACTTAAAAGGTGAAATTAAGAGGTGAGAGAGGAATATAACAAGAGGAGATGGGGAGAGACAGAATGGGGTAAACTATCTCATATAGAAGAGGCAAGGGAAAATGGTTACAATGGAGGGGAAGAACAAGAAGGCAAAAAGAGAAAACCTTATTCTTACTGAATTTGGCTTAGGGAGGGAATGACATATGCACTAAATAGGATATCACCCTACAGGAGAGTAGGGGGGAAGGGGATGAGAGGGGGGAAGATGAAAGGGAGGGCAGGCTGGGGGCAGGGAAGTTGGAAGGACCCACTTCTGAAAAGGGACAGGATCAAAGTAGGGAACAGAACAAGTGGGAGGTAGGATAGGAGGGAGGGAAATATAGTCAGTCTTTTACAATATATCTACTATGGTAATGTTTTGCATTAGATACACATATACAACCTATACTGAATTGTTTATTTCTCTAGTAAGGGTGGGTGACGAGGGAGGAAGGGAATGAATCTAGAATTTGAAGTTTTAAAATCAAATGTTTAAAAACATAAAAATATTATTATTAATACTATTTTACATATAATTGGGAAATAAGATATATAGGCATTGGGCCATAGATACCCACCATGTCCTACTGGAAAAGTCAAAGGGGGTATGGGAGAAGATATGGGAAAGAGCAGATTGGAGGAGGGGATATCCTGTGGGCCCGGTATTCTCGGGTGGTGGGTAGGGGAAAAATGGGGGAAAATTTGTAATTCAAAATCTGGTGGGAATGAATGATGTAAACCAGAAGTTAATAAAGCATTTGGGAAAAAAAAAGAATGAAATGAGTTCTATATTTTTCAGACATTACAATTCTATATAAATATAAATTTGATAGCTATCATTATTATTATTGATAAAGGACATTTTTCACTGGAAGTTCCCTACAAAATGAATTTATAGGTCTAGAGAAAAAAATTAAAGAACTTTAATAAGATCAGATCAAATCTCAAGAACTGTTTATTGTATATTTGTTGTTGGAGATTGAGTTAGTTGTCTGTCAGTAAGGAGGGGTGACCATTGAAGAGGAATCTGTAATTGCTAAAGAACATATACTCTTTTAGATGGAATCATATAGAATGAGTTATGATCAAATGTCTCTCTTAACTTTTACATAAGGTAGGAAATAGACTACTCAATGCCATTGTGGGTATTGGTACAGGACTAGACAAAAGTTGGAGGTCATCCCATCCTATTGGGTTTCCTTTCTTGACCCCAGATTCAATATACTCTGCTCACTGGCATCATTCAAAGGTTCTATATACTATATATAGAATTTATTTCCAGGTTCATCAATGAAGCAAGAACTTTTTAGCTTGTGGCAGCTTAGGAGTAGACCTAGGCTGTACTAGACTGGATCTGGAGGCAGAAATAGAAACGAGAGGGTAAAATTTACCTGTAAAGTCTCTGAATTTCCACAGATGATTATAAATATGGATTATGGAAGGAAGAATAGAATATTAGCTATAGAGGTTGGTGAAAGGTAAGTTGAGTGAATTTTGGAGACATGTGCAAAGAGGTATTAGGAATGGCCAATGTGAGGAGACTGCTAAGGACATAGGCGAGAAGCATAAACCAAGGAAATTTCACTAGTGTTAGGCCTCAAGTGTTACTACTCAGTTGATTAAACTCAGACATTACTGAGAATTTAGCTTGAACTAGAGCTAAAATAGAATGCGGAAAAAGGAACCACTGAAATATTATACAGACAATCCAAAATACTGTGAATTATTTATGATTCTTTGCATCAGAATCTAAGGATTCGCTGAGCTCATGGGATTGCATATTAGTAGAATGGTGAGTTTCTCTGCTTGTCATTGGAGAGATTTGATTCAGTTCCATGATGTGCTATGGTCACTATGGAAAGGCACTGTGGTACAGTTGAAACACCTCTGGAGTTGGAGTCAGAAAACCAGGATCTGAGTACCAGCTTCACCATCTGTTCAGTTTCATTATAGGGATACAACCTGTCGTGCTTATTAGTCCATGGGAATCACATGCAATAATGTAAAAATGCTTTGAAAATTAAAAATCTATGCAAAGGTAAGACACTACATCATTGTATTGTTGCTCAAGCTATGACTTTGTCATTCTTCTGGAAAGCAATTTACAACTGTCCCGAAAAATTTGCCAAACTGTGTGTACCCACTGACACAGCAATATCATTTCTAGGCCTATATCCCAAAGAGATATATTTGTAGCAGCTTTTTATTATTTTTTTTTTTTGTAGACAAAAAACTGTTAAGGGGTTGTCCAACAATTGAGGAATGACTGGCTAAAAAAATTATGGTAACTGAATACAATGGAATACTATTGTGCTGTAAAATATGTTGAAAGAACAGGTTCAGAGAAACTTCCAAAGACTGATACCAACTGATGCTGTGTGAAGTGAGCAGAACTAGAACAATGAATACTGGAACAACAAATTATAAAGACAACCCTGAAAGATCAAATAACTCATTAAGCAATGACCAGCCATGATTTCTGTGGACCAATTATGAAGCATGTTACCAATCTCCTAACAGTGTTAATGTACTCAGGGCATAGAATGACTCATGGCGAACATGGGAATTTGTTTGCCTTACTTCAGTTGTTACAAGGGTTTATTTATTTAGTGCATGTGGAGTGGGAGGTAGGAAGACGAGAAAATGCATTTTTGTTCATTGAAAAAACAGTTGATTTAAAAACAATAAGTCATTTAATTAAGCTATTAAATATTTCTTAATTCTCTACCTATTTAAAGCAAATAGCAAGAGTCACTACTCACCTGCCTTCTTCCTCATGTAAGACATTCCCTTCTGTATGAAGTAAGAAGTAGAAGCCCAAGTAAACAGTTCCCAGGGCACAAAGGATTAAGTGCAGCTTGGTAAGGTTCTTCCAGATAAAATTACCTAGGACAAACAATGCCAAGGTATATTAATCATGACCACATGTTTTGGATGAGGGCTTTCCATAAGGAGAAAATTAAAGTTATGGATTTTGTGTCAGTTGCTTCATATTTAAGAACTTACTAAAAATAATAGTGTAATGCCAGATATTCAAGGCAAACTTTTGTTTGGGTGCTACATTCAGACAATCCATCAACCAGGATGGAATGTCATTTGTATAAGCATTTATTGTGAAAAATAAATAGAAGATAATCCCTATATACAGTCTACTTAAGGAGATAAAACATATATGAAACAGCTAGAATATAATTTGAAAACAAATGTGTGATAAAGCTTTATAAGCATCAGAGGATGCTTATAAATAATAAGGATATAATTATTGAAGTAAGGATAAGGATATAATAAGGATATAATTATTGAAGTAAGCCTGGAAAGAATTTATGAAGGATAGGGTCCAAAGCTAGGTTTTAAAGGATTAACAAGAAATAGCTGTACATCTAAATCCAAAGATGACCTCCCTGCCTCAAATCTCTTACCACTCCAGTCCATTCTACAATCTGCTGCCAAAGAAATTTTCCTTTAGTGCAGATCTGACCATGTGACTTCTTTACTCAACCAACTCCAAAAGCTTCCTACTACCTCTGTTTAGCTTTTAAAATCATTCATAATCTAGCCTCAATTTACCTTTTCTAGCTTGCATTCACATTATTCCCTTTCCCACACTGTTTGATCAAGCCAAATTTGTCTTCTCACAGTTCCTCATTCATGGCCATCTCCATGCCCTTTGTTCTTAAATGTAGGTCAAAATCTCTCTTCCTTTAAGATGGAGCTCAAGTATCATTTTCTTTATGAAGCCCTTCCTGATCCTCTCAACTGCTACTGTCCTTCCCATAGAGCACATTGTATTTAACTACTTGGTGTGTATATACATATGTCTTGTATGTCTTTTATTAACTTTTTGTTGTTTACGTACTTGTCTTCATTAGAATATAAATTCATTTTGTATAAAGAATCCTTTCATTCTTTGTACTGTTGTGTCCCTAGGGCATAGCAGAATGCCTGGCACAGTTGGCACTCAATGAAATATTAAATGCACCCTTTTCAGACCATAATAAAATAAAGGGCCATGGACACAAATATTAAAAATTCATTGGAACCTAAATAATCTAATCCTAAAGAATAAGTAGGTCAAAGAGCAAATCATAGAAATAATAATTTCACTAAAGAGAATGATTGCAAGGAGACAAGATACCAAAATTCGTGGTATGCAGCCAAATTGGTACTTAGGGGAAAATGTCTATCTCTGCATATGATCACCAATAAATTAAGTCATGACAAATAAAAAACCCCAATTAAACACCAAAATTGAAATCCTGAAAATCAAAGGAGAGATGAATAAAATTGAAATTAAAGAAAAAAACACTGAAAAAGTAAGACTAGGAGTTCGGGTTTTGTTTTGTTTTGTTTTTTATATATAAATTAAAATAGGCGAACCACTGGTTAATTTGTTTTCTCAAAAGGCCAAATTGACAGTATCAAAAATGAAGAGAAGGTGGTACAGTGAATAGAGCACCAGCCCTGAAGTCAGGAGGACCTGAGTTCAAATCTGGCCTCAGACACTTAACATTTACTAGCCATGTGACCTTGGGCAAGTCACTTAACCCCAATAGCCCTGCCCACCCCCCTCCAAAAAGAAAAAGTGCCTATACAACCAATGAAGATAAAATTAAAAGTTATAAGAGGTTATTTTGCCCAATTATATGCCAGTAAACTGACAATATAAGTGAAATGGACAAATATTTACAAAAATATAAATTGCCCAAATTAACAGAAAATAGAATACTTAAATATCTATCTTAGAAGAAGATATTGAACATCAGTGCACTCTCTTAAGAAAAAAATCCCAGATAAGTTCCGGGCCCCACAAATCCACTGCTGGTCCCATTTTCAAGCTCTCCTACACTACTTCCTAGAGAGGCTCTGCTTCCAGATCTTCCTCTCCCCTCCACAATGGCCAAAAAAGTCACCCCCACTGAAACAGAGATGCATTAAGTCCATGATAGATGTTTTCCAGAAGTATGCTGGCCGGAAGGTAACTAACAACCCAAACACCCTTTTTCAAGACTGAGTTCCTTTCCTTCCTTCACACAGAACCAGAAGGAGGCTTTTGTTCTGGACCAAATGATGAAGAAACTGGACCTCAACTGTGATGGGCAGTTAGACTTTCAAGAATTCCTTAATCTAATTGGAGGTTTGGCACAGGCTTGCCATGCCTCCTTCACAACAGCTGGCCCACCCATGAAGAAAATGTGAATGGGCCTCCCAGTCAATTTTCCAAATACATCCTTCTTCCAAACCAGCAAATGTGCAACCATTCCTCATAGTCACAAAGTGAACCCTAAGAAATCAAGGCTACAATACAGAGCCATTCCTTTGTAGCAATAAAATATGATTTAAAAAAAAAAAAGAAAAGAAAAAATCCCAAGGACCAGATGGATTTACAAGTGAATTCTACCAAACAGTTAAAACAACCCCAATACTATATCAACCATTTGAAAAAATAGGTAGAAAGAGTTCCTTCCATATTCCTATTGCAGGATAATTTCCTTAATGAATGGTGATGCAAATATTTTAAATAAAATACTAGCAAAAAGATTAAAGCAATAATATATCAAGAAGATGATATACGATGAACAGCTGAAATTTATACCAAGAATGTAGGGCTGCTTCAACATTAGGAAAACTATATGCATGACTGACTATATTGATAACAAAACAACAAAAATATGAGATCAATAAATACAGAATATTTTTTAACTTTTTTTGTTTTGTGAGGCAATCGGGGTTAAGGACTTGCCCAACTAGTAAGTGTCAAGTATCTGAGGCTGGATTTGGACTCAGGTTCCTACCTGTCCCTTTTTAAAAAATTTTTTTAACTTTTATTTTTCTAAAACTTACACAATAAAAAAAGAGAAATATTACAAACTTAAATATTAAAATTTAATACAAAATAAGAAAAGAAAAATATGTGCACAGAACAGAAGAGGATTAAAAATATATAGCAATAAATTTCCATTTCAAGAAAGCCTATGTAATACTATTTCTAAGTAATACTATGTAATAGTGTTGAAATCTGTCCATCTTTTCTTTGCTTCCTTTTAAGTTTTCTTTTGTTATCAGCTGTACACTTTCTCCTTTTTTTCCCCCTTCCTCCCCCACACCTCCCCGGCTACAATTATGTGTGGATATATTTATAAATATGCATAGATACATAAACATATAGATAACATTCACATATACATATATACCCAGACATACATATATTTCCCTAACAACTTCTACTCCTGATCTTTGTTTTATGTTTGTGTATCTCTCTTATTTCCTGTTTCTGACTCCTCTACTTCACTCCTACCCTCTATTTTGCCCTCCTATTACTTAACCTACCCCCTTCCAAGGATCCCTCCTTTATCCTCTCATTCCCATTAGTCTAAATACCCTTCTATAACCTCCCTAATCTATTCCCACAGCCTCCCCTCTGGAGATCCCGCCCTTATCCTCTCCTCACTCTCTATCCCTTTGCATTTTATCTCTTTCTGAATTTAAAAAACTTTTATACTCTTCTAGATATATATGTAATGTTCCTTCTTGAACCCATTCCCAATGAAAGTAGGTTTCCAGAATGAACAGCCCTCCTCCCCGCCTAATTCCTGCGTTAGTTCTTCCTCTTGCACCTTATCGGTATAAGATTATTACTCTCTTTAGCTGTTCCTATTTCACTTCTTAAAATCATATTGTACTCAGGTCCACCCCAATCTTTCTTATGAACTACCCAGCTTCTAAGAACAATCTTAGATAGACATTTGACATTTGTAAAAGGTCCTCATTGAGCCCCTTGTAATTAGTCTTTGGTATGTACCTTGTATTTCTCTTGGCTCTTATACATCAAATCTTCTATTCAGTTCAGGTTTGTGTGTGTTGTTGTTGTTGTTTTTTATAACAAAGTTCTGAAAGTCTGACAATTCATTAAATGTCCATTTTTTTTCATTCAGGATTATATTTTATGTTTAGCATTATTGGGTATGATATTTTTGGTCAGAAGCCCGGTTTTGCTCTTCAATATATAGTGTTTCAAGACCTATGGTCTTTTAGTGTTGCTGCTGGTAGGTCTTGTATTATTCTAATTGTGGACCACCATAATTGTTGTTTTTTTTGTTTTGTTTTGTTTTCCTTGTTGCTTGTAATAGTTTATCCTCAAGCTGGGAGTTTCAAAATTTGACTATAATATTCTTGTGGGTTTTCCTCACAGGATCTCTTTTAGGTGGTGATCAGTGGATTTTTTTCTATTTCTCCTTTCTCCTCTTGTTCTAATGCTTCAGGACAAGTTTCTTTAATTATTTCTTATATTACTGTATTTTCTTTTTTTTGATCACAGTTTTCAGGTAGTTCAATTATTCTTATGTTTTCTCTTCTTGATCTGTTCTCCAGATCAGCTGTTTTTTCTTATGAGACATTTCACATTCTCCTCTATCTTTTCATTATTTATATTTTGTTTTATTATTTCTTTATCCCGTAGAAAACATTGAAAAATAAGTAGGGAAATTACATTATTCTTAAAGGCAAAATACACAATATCAATATTTAATATCATTAATACATTTTACTTTATAATTTACAGTAATATTGTGATTTAATATATGAATAATGTATACTGAATGGAATGACATCTAAGTACTTAAAGGAAAAATCAATTGATTTACTTTAAGAATTAGCAAAACTGGGGGCAGCTAGTGGCACAGTGAGTAAGCGCCGGCCCCGGAGTCAGGAGAACCTGGGATCGGGTCCAGCCTCAGTTACTTAGCACCCACACATAAATTACTAGCCATGTAACCTTGAGCAAGTTACTTAACCCCAATTGCTTTAAGAAAAAAAAAAGTATTAGCTAAATTTTAACAGTTGTGGATCTCAATGTGTATCCCTTTGAGACGAAGACAAAACAAACAAAAAGGTAAAAAGGTGAAGACTAACAGAATTTTATAAAATCTAGATATGACATATATCTAGCAGTTGCTAAATGAGAATAGAAAGGAATATACATGGTTCACAGGTGTGCATAGGACTTTTACATTTATTGTGTTTAAAAGATGTTCTGCTTATCTGTGTACCTAATAGGGATTAGTGGTTTGAGATAAATTATCTTCTTTTTCTCTTCTACTTTGTATATGGAAAAATGTGTATTTATGGTGTTTGTTAATTTTGGAATTTAAAAAAAGGTAAAGGAACAGCTAACATTTGGGAGATGGCCCTTTTGGTCTTACTTTCTAGACATAAGAAAATTTAAAATGTCATTCAGGGTTAGGTTGATAGGCCATATAATCTGACTCTGAAAGGGGCATCAATGGATATGTGGGAAGGTAACAGTAAGTATATCAAAAAGTAAAGGATATGATTTTATATGTATTGAACATAAACCCTTTTGGAATCTATTTAAAATGACCCATCTCTCAAAATCACAATAAACAGGTTTGCTATCCAGAGTATAAAATACATCCTTAATTGTCTTAAAACAACTTATTTCATTAAATTTCACAGGCTCTGATTCTAGTCTGGTATTTATAAACAATTCACTATTCACACCCTTTATGATTTCATTAGCTTTGATCATGTTCTCTCAATTTCCTCTTTCTAGGCTAAGAAAAGGAATGATTAAATTTATCAGTGATAGTAAGCTTATAAGAATCAACAAACAACCAACTACTCATGATATATTTCTTTAAGATACTAGAATACCCCCAAATCTCACTTAGTTTATGATCTTTTCAGCAATAAACAGTAAAATGCCTTGCAGACTGAGCCCCACTAAATAAATGTATAATTTGCTTAAGAAAAGCATTTGATGATCACTGTCAAGGACATGGATTACTGGAGTAAATTTCTAGCTTAATAACAATATACAAACCCATCAAAATGACTTCTACAAATTTAGCATATACAGTAATTTTTAGTATCTCTAAAGGTATTCATATCATTCTGAAAGGAGGACGGATGCAGGAAAAACTGAAAGAAAAAACTGTAATGGAGAATCAGAAATTTTGAAGGTTTTTGGAATTGTGAAGACCAGAGAATGAATTTGGGTAGGTGACATTTGAAAGTACCTGGGAAGCTGAAAGAAAAAAGAGAAGAGAAGAGAAGAGAAAGAAGCTGAAACAAAAAGCTAGAGCTAGAGGAGGGTTCCAGGAGAATAAGGAAGACTCGGGAGGAGGGCTCAGAAAGAAAGAAGCTCGTAAGACAAAGTACAATGAATATAGATTGCCTCATTTCCTCTCAGGAGTTAAGCAGGGGTGATTCTCATTTTTTCAATGAAGGTAATAAAACTGATTTAGCTCAGTTCAAAAGCTAATTTCATACCTGTGATTTGAGGATTAAGTCCAACAAGTAGAGTAAGGATAGCAGGTATCATGTATATAACCTGTTAGCAAAACAGAATATCCCCAGTATCACATTATACCTTTAGGAATGGACTCAGAGTACACATCATTCAAAGGACATAGAAAATAAAGAAGACAGAAGCACTGGATGTCATTGTCCATTCTGAAGTCTGAGTAACTCTTAGGAACTTTTACATCATGGGATCATGGATAAGAGCATAAGGAGACTTAAGAGGTCATTTAGTCTAAACTCTTTCATAGTTGAAGAAACCTGAGGGTCTTGATAGGTTCATTCTTTTTGCCCATGATGACAGTGTAGTATGGCAAAAACTCGTTTTTTGATGACTCCAAATCCCTTGTTCTTCCCATTGTATAATACTGCCTCTAAGAAATAACAATTAAGATTCAGTTTTCCATTAAGATCCATTAAGACAGGGCTGCTAGGTGGCGCAGTGAGTAAGAGTGCCGGCCTCGGAGTTGGGATGACCTGAGATCGAATCCGGCCTCAGAAAATCAGCACCCACACATAAATAATGACTGGCCGTGTAACCTTGAGCAAGTTACTTAACCCCAATTGCTTTAAAAAAAAAAAAAAGATCCATTAAGACAACACAATTTAAAAACTTTTGCAATGATTTCCCCACAGCAATTGTCATGTTGATCAGCACTTAAATCTTAAAAACTATGCATTTATTCATCTTGAATGAATACTGAACTTCAGGCAAGAGATTTTTAAATTTACTTTTAATTGTTCTGTAAACTTGTCCCATAATACCTGGAAAACAATGACACCCACTGTGAATACTCAATGAATACAGCAAAATATATTTGTAATGTTGATACTAGGTTAAGTTTTGGGAGCTGTTTCATCAGGTGTACCAAAGTTTCAGGTATCTGATTTGCCTCTATATTGAATCTGAATAATCAATAAGTACTGATGTGCAATGCTGTGTGCTAAGCACTGGGGATATCAGAGTCCCTGACTTCAAGGAATTTGAAGATGATACAGAAAAGAAAGCTAAAAATTGAATATTGACAGGGTGGAGCATGGGGGGCAGGGAGGGCACCTGAGGGAAGCCTGGTTAGGGAGGAATTGACTAATCAGAAGAAGGTACTGGAGTGACAGGGAAGTTATATTTTCCTCTAAAGTTAACCTTTGGATATTTTTAAAACACCCCCCCAACTTAATATCAAACAAGGTCAGTCACCTCTTGGGATCTCTCCACTGCCTCAAATTTGGTACAAAGAGGGGACAGGCCAGAGGGCACCAAGAAGGAGAGCTAGGGGATGAGGGCAGACAGAAACCAGTTGTTGGAAAAAACAGTGGCAGCTTTGGTATAACCAACTTGCTGGCTCTCAGAGCCTAACAATGACAGTGACCACTGGCCTACCACAAAAAGAAGGGGACAATAATATAATTTATTATGTCATATAATAGAATAACGTAAGTAGTATTATAATAAGATTCTGCTTAATCAGTAAACTGAATTAAATTTGACAATCTAAAGTACATGGGAAATGATTGGAATAAAATCTGATCATTGGCTACTATTGCTACACAATTCAAAACAAGAAAAAGTCTGGAAATCCTTTCACTGGAAATGCAATACAACCACGCTTGGTCAGACCACAAAGAATTGAATTAGCTCTAGTTACATAAATTCCAGATATTCCATAATAGTATAATGCTAACTACTCAATATTATATTGAGTTGGTCAATTTTAAGATTTAAAGATTTTAAAGATTTAATATTTAAACATTTTAATAATCTTAAGAGGTAGTAGTATTTTCATTTTACAGATTCAGCATCTAATAAGCTCCCACTATAGTGAGACATAAACTGGTTATGTGACTACTGAACAAGTCATTTAACTTTCTTGGTGCTCAGACAACTCTGTCAAGTTGCAGAATTATTGCTGTTATACACTGGTAGAGGAAATTTTTTACTGGACATCAGTGAAAACACAGATCAATGCCACTACCCCTTCCCCCAAAATGGTGAGAAAACTGAGGCTCAAAAAGAGAGGGGATTGAACTGCCAATGGTCAGAGATAAGAACTGAACCTAGATCTTGAAGTTCATTTATTCACTATATTATTCAGGCAAAGGAAAAGACTTCACAATCTCTCCCACACACTCCAAATTAGTGTACTGAGTATTTTAATTAGAGTCTACTTTGATTTTATTTTACAATTATCCCTTATAGACTTAGTAGAAGCACAACCCTAGTTCATGTGACTTCCTGGTCAAAACTCATAGGACAAGTCTTATAGAATTAGCTAAATGGTTCCTGCAGGTTGAGGCTAAAGAATGGCAGTTAATGTAAGTAACAGAGATCTTTAAGTCTCCATATTTTTGTATCTTAGAAGATGTGTGATTTCATTGATGTGGTATTCAGCTAATGCTATATATTGCAGCCTTCTCCATAAATTAAGTAGTAGCCATTTGCCCAGTGTGTGGAAGTCTCCAGAAAATGCTTAATTTATATACAAGAAGGTATTCCTGACTTGCAATCAGTTATTTTTTCCCCTTCATTTAAAAAGTCTGATCTGCAAGTAAATTCAGAGAGTTTAAAGAACCAGACAGACAAAGATACAGTGTGCTATGCTAAATGTAATTCATACTCACCATCCACAATTCTGCATCTGGGTCATTTATCTGTAACAGCAAAACAGGCACGGAAACTTAGAAGTTTCACATGAGGAGAAGACTGTTGAATCACTCCACACTAGATTTAGTCTATGATGATAGTTAAATAAACTGTTTTATTAAAGTAAGCTCAAACCAAAGGATGGCTTTCTTATTTACAAGAACTACCTTGGGTCTCTGAAATGCACAGGTCAGGTCTAGAATGGGGTGGCCGGCTGATGCGGGATAAGAAAAAGTGTTTCCAGGTGACTGAAGAGGTTACCCACTTGCTCGGGAGGCCCCAAAATACCAACACACCGGGTCCTACCGAATGAGCTCAACTGGAGTCTTCTCAGCCAAAGACAAGTAAAGTTTATTAAAAGTGACACAGAGTAAGTCTGTGCTGGGGCCTTCTCTGGCGCTCTCACACCACACAGCATGAGCTGGGGTCTTGTACGCAGAAGGCTGTGGGAGGTGCTCTAGAGGAGGACTTTGGGGAGGGTCTTCTGGGGGAGTTAATGAGGTCAATGAGTGATGAAGGGTGGGAGGCCACCTGGAGACTAGACAAAGAGGGGCCAGGCCAGTTCTAGGGTGGGCTGGCTAGTAACAGAGGCCTGGGCTCAGCTACGGTGTAAGGTTTACTGCCTCATCAAATGGGATGATTTAATCCAGCCCAAGGCAGGCTCCCAGGGCACAGACCTCATCAGGGACCATAGAGAAGGGCTGAGAAAATAAAATGCTATAAAGCAAAACGGTACCAAGGGGTGGTAGGCCATCATCTAGTGCCTAGTGCAGCCTCACTTGAGAGGCGAGGAAGCTGTCTGCTCGTACACCCACTAGCACAAAGTAGGCATCAGATAACAAGCTTATTGATGAATTGGAGGCCACACAACCCGCTTCGGAAGCTGCAGCTGGACAGCGGCACCTACGCCTGAACCCTGGGGTGCCCTGAGGGATTAAGAAACACCAGCCAGGCCTAAAACTCCCACTTCTAAGCAAACCCTTCCCCTCCCCCATCTTTCTTCTACTTCCGCTCTCTGCCACCAATCACGAGCAGACGCGCTGCACCCGGACGTCGAAAACTATGCCTGCATCCGGAGCTTAGACTGTCGGGGCTAGGCCTGAGCTGACCTGCACGTAGGCCGCCAGCGCGAAGAATGCGGCCATGACCAAGTTGCAGCTTCTCCATAAAATCTCAGCCGGGGCCCTCGGGAGAACCATCCCGCCGTCGTAGGAGCGCAGACTTCCGGAGTCCGTGGGCTGCAGGAGCGCAGCCGCGGGAGCCGCTGGGTTCTGGCCACGCCCAGACCCCGCCCCTTCCTCTGGGGCCCCGCCCCGCAGCCGGCTGAGTTCTTTAGGTCTGTGGCTCAGCATTGCGCAGGTGCGAGGGCAGCCGCTGACCTAGGTGACTGAGGAATGACAAAGCCAGGACTGATTTTAATTCGCATTATTAACATTTTTTCCATCACTTTAAGCCTAGACAACCAACAAAATAAGCAAACCCTCCAAACTGTATTGTAGATACCTACACTGAAGTTTAGCAGCCCGCTCTCCTAAGCCAGCAGGAGCTGACTCCAGCAATCTCAGTAGTCCAAGAATCAGCCATGGCCCATGCCCTAGTGAAGCTTTCTGATAAGCAATTAAAATTATAAAGCACTTTCAAATTTAAAAAATTCTGTGATTATTCTCCCTGTTTTTCAGATGGAGAAACTGGGCTGAGATTTTTCCTGGGTCAGACAGCTAAAATCGTGTCTGAGGCAGGATTCTAACCTATGTTTTCTGTAATCCCTAAGAATGGATTTTTACCACTAGACTGAGGTACTGGGTAAAGATCTCATTATTTGACAAAAATTTCTGGAAAAACTGGAAAGCTTTGTAACAGAAATTAGTTACATAAGCATATCATATATCAAAATAAGTACAAAATGGGCTTATGACAGACATAATACAAGATGCAATTAATAACAAAAAATTTGCCTATGGATAGGGTAGCAGCTCATGATCAAACAAGGGAAGAGAGAGTCACAGATAGCAAAATTACTTTGATTACATAAAATCAAAATATTTTAGTACAAACAAAACCAATACAATTAAAATTAGAAGGTAAACGTCTGGGAAAAAAAATCATAGCAGTAAGTTTCTCTGGTAAGGATCTTGTTTCTAGGATATAGATGCATATGTACACATATATACACAGGTGTAATACATAAATATACAAATATTTGTATAAATTATATATATTATGTTTACACATTTAAATTTATATATGTATAAATATGTATCCTTAGAAATGAGACTCTTTGAGAAACTTGCTAAGATCTTTTTTTCTCCAGTTACCTACTTTCCTTCTAATTTTAACTTTATTAGGTTTTTTTGTGCAAAAACTTTTTAATGAAAAATGTTATATATATATATGTAGCTACACATACATGTACACACATATACATATAAACACATTGCATTAACTCTCAGAAAGTGGGCAGTTTGTTTTACCTTAAGTTTTCCGCAATCATGGCTAATCATGCATTGATCAGAGTTCTTAAAGTCTTTCAAAGTTTATTTTTATATTATTGTAATTAGAGAAATGCATATCTAAACACCTCTAAGGTCCTACCTCTCACTCATCAGATAGGCAAAATTGACAAAATAAAGGAAAGTAGAGAATGTTGGTGGGGCTTTGAGAAAACAGGTACATTAGTATACTGTTGGTGAAACAGTCATCGGTGGTCCAGTCATTCTACAAAGCAATTTAACCATGATCAAAGTCATTAAACTGTACATATATCTTGACTTAGCAATATCTCTACTAGGCCTGTGCTCCAAAGACCTCAGAGACAGAGAAAAAGGAATCATGTATTTTAAAATATTTATAGCAGCTCATTTTTTTTTTGCTTTTTTGGAAGGCATTTGGGGTTAAGTGACTCACCCAAGGTCACACCGCTATTGTTTTTGTGTGTTAAGCATCTGAGGCCGGATTCAAACCCAGGTCCTCCTGACTCCAGGGCTGGTGCTCCATTCACTGCCTCACCTAGCTGCCCCAATAGCAGCTCATTTTGTAGTGGTAAAGAACTGGAAATTAAGGGAGTGCACATCAGCTGGGGAATGGCTAAACAAATTAAGGTATGTGAATGAAATGGGATATTTTTGTGCCATAAGGAATTATAAAAAAGGATATGATCAGTATGAACTAACAAAGAGTGAAGTGAACAAAACTATACAATAGCATTTTAAATCCAAACAACTTTGAAAGTCTTAGGATCTCTAATCAATGGGATGATCAATATATAGGATCAATAATGAAGCATGCAGCTCACTCCTTGACAGAGACTTGATGTAATAAAGATGTAGAATGATGCATGTAGTCTTAGTTATGGCCAGTGTAGGAATATGTTTTGCTTACCTGTGAATATTTGTTACAAGGTTTTGTTTTCCTTTTTTTTCTTCAGTTTTTTGGAAGGAGACAAAATGGGGGCACGGGGTTATACTAAGGTGAGCAGTCCCCTCCATCACAAGATGAGAAGTGAATAGGAGGGAGGTTAGAAGGAATCACAAAGAAAAGTTTTTAACATTGCATGTTGAATTTATTATATACCAGAAACAAAAATTAACCCTGCATAATAAAAATTAACAATTTCATGTACAGACCTCTTCTGTTTCACATTTTATTTGAAATGTTCATTTTATTTGGTTTTATTAAGTTCAAAATTTAAAAAAGAAAACATAATGCAAACCAACAACAAAAAAGAAATTGCTTATGTTCTTCTGTTGTGAGAAGATATATGGGAAGTGAATTTACAGCTTCTTGATTCCTGGTTTAATTCCATATTATTCACTGTGCATTTTGTTGAAGTAAATGACCGTTACTTTGCTATGATGTTTTGCATTTTATTTTGGTGTGTTCTGAGAGTTTGTGGATATGGAGACTTAGGAATTATGGACTGAATAGATGATAACCCTTTTGTCTGCCATGGCACCCTGGGAGAAGCCAATAGGGGAGACAGCAGGCTCCTGTGAAAATAAAGTGAATTTTTGAAGTAGAGAATAGGTGAAAATACTATATGTTTTGAATTGGGGCATTCTGATAAATGCTTTTTTTCTTAGATACTTGAGAATCTCTATCAGTGAAACTTGAACTTGATAAAAGGCATTTATAGATGAGTGGAATCTGATGTCACTTTCTAAGGTAGGGGTGGTGTGGGGTGGAGAATGAAATCTATAAATCTGTATTTTGTCTCTGCTCTTGAACAATCTTTAAAATTATAGGTGCACACTTTGTCTCTTCACATTTTTCAGGTAATCCAGTGTTTCTTATTTTATCTCTTATATCTTATCTCTTTTATCTCTTTATTTTAGGTTGTTATCTTTGATTGTAATGTTATTAAGCTTTTTTTCCCCAGTTGAGCTGACCTTTTCCCTTTATTGCATTTTTCCCACTTCTACCAATCGGCCTTACAGCCCGAGAATTTCTTTCCTCATTGATTTCCACTTATTCACATATCCTATTGCTTTCTCCAGCTTGTTGACATTTCAATCCATTGATCTTGCTCTATTTTTACTTATGAAGATCTCTCATTACAGATGTCAGACCTTTCTTTACTGACAACATATCTTTCTTCAATACTATTCTATCCTACTTAATTTTCTTTACAGTGTTTATTATTTACTTTGATGCACCTTGTATTCAATCTATCTTCATTTCCTGAGCTGTTGTTGACATTAATTTGATTTTTATTGTTCCTTCTTACAGAGGTGCTTTTCCCCCTACTGTTTTCTTTTTTCTTCGCCCTTCCTTTACATTATCTAAGCAGTTATTCCCTCTTGATGGTCTTTGGTTGTTCCTCTTCTTTCCTTTCTATTATTCTCCTTATTTGAAGGTGTTTTATTTATTTGTGTGGGTGGGAGGATATGGGCTTACTTCGCCATTTTTCTGGATTTCTTATCCTTTAAAAAGTCTTTTACTTTCCTATTTTTTTTCTTTTCTTATACATATTTGTACTGCATCTGGGGTTACTTATTCTCTGCCTGGAAATCCTCCTCTTTTCATGTCCCTCTATAACTAAGGACAAGTTGCTGCCACATTTTGACATAAGGCCCTGTTTTCTCACATCATAAACCAAAGCATTTCTTCTATCCCTGCAAAACTAAATCTTTGTTTTAACTCTTCTCCCTTTCCTTATAAAATTTAATGAATTCTTTGTAGAGAAGCAAGATGGCATAGCTAATAGGGTGCAACTGTAGGTAATTCACTTAAAGTCTCTCAGCCTCAGTTTCTTCATGTATAAAATGCAAAAAGGAATACAGGAAGTTCCAGCCCTTGCAGGGTTGTTACAAGGCTTAAATGACATAATACACATAAAGCACCTTGCGAGGTTTAAAATCCTAATATTAATGACAGTTATGATTAAGAGAAGGTGTAACAGTAGTTGTAACAGCAGCAACTGTTATAACTTGCCCATTTTTTCCTCTCCTATAATCTTTATGAACTGACTTCAAAAGTATTTCATTATGGCACAGTTAGAAGCCAGGTGGTATTTTGTCTTCTCCCCTGACCTTTCTCCTTGGACCTCACAATATTCTTGTGGAACTTTCAATAAACTTTACCTTTCTTTGTCTGAGAGAAAGCTTGAGTCAAATTTATTCAGCAGGACCTGGCATGTTGGTATTTTGGGGTCTCCAGAGCAACCCTAACCCTCTTTATGGGTAACTTCTTCATTTTTATGGTTCCTTGATATGGGAAGCACTGCTAATCTCAAGCTCTTCTCCAGCAGGGACTGGAAGGTATGTAAGCCTCTCTCTTTCCCTAGTACCTTGGAAGTGGGGTTTTTTTGGAGGGCCTAACCTCTCAGGTCCCATTAGGTCAAACAGCTAGGAAGCTATTTCTTGCTCAGCCTGACTTCAGGTACTCAGTCCTGTTTGGAGAACATGGACATGTGTGCAGCTTCTGAAGAATGGAAGACAAGGACAGATGCCCCATCTGGAAGTGTAAGCCAGATTCTTTCAATTCTCTCAGGTCTAGGGAATTGGGGAATCTTCAGGTACTTTTTTGTGGGTTTTTGTTTGTTTGTTTGTTTTTTGAGGCTTACTCTCAAACCTTTTTTTATGGAGGAAGGGACTTCCAGGCCCTATGCCTGTAGCTCCCAAAAGTTCACCATACTGGGTAGACTCTTAAGGAGCCTAGGTATCTGTGATGCTTGCATTGGACAAGTAGGTCAGAATCATCTGACATAGAGTAAGTCTGCTAGGTCATTCTATGGCACTCTCAATGGTGTGAGATGGGGTCTTATATACAGAAAGGTTGTAGGGGAAATCTAGGGGTGGTCTAGAGGAGGAGTTTGGGGAAGGTCTTCAGGAGGAGTTAATGATGTCAGTGAGTGATTAAGGGTGGGAAGTTGCTGGAGGCTACCTGGAGCTGACAGGTAGGTCAGGCCAGTTTAGGGGTGGAATAGGAGGGTGGGAAATTGCTGGAAAAAGGAGGGCTAAAGACTTGGGCAGAGCCACAACTTAAGGCCCATGGCCTCAGGCAAATACCTTACAAGGAAAGATTCAAGGAGAGTTCAAGGGACCTCAGAGAGCCTGCACCTCATCAGGAAGGGCTAAAGATATGAGATATCCTGAGAGTTCTCTTTGCTAGGCTAAATATCACTCATTTTTTCAACCAATTTTCTTTTTTTTTTTAAACAAATGCTTTATTAACTTCTGTTTTACATCATTCATTTCCGCCAGATTTTGAGTTACAATCATTTCCCCCCCATTATTCCCCTACCCAACCTCCCAGAATAGCAGTCCCACAAGATATCACTTCCTCCAATCTGCTCTCTCCCATACCTTCTCCCATACCCCCATCCACTTTTCCATTAGAGGAAGGTGAATCTTTGTGTCCCAGTGCCTGCACATCTTATCTCCCTATTACAAGCAAAAGAGTATTAATATTAGTATTTATATATATTTGAAACATTTAATGTTAAGACCTCGAATTTCAGATCCATTTCCTTCCTCCCTTGTCACCCATTCCCTCTTGGGAGATAAGTAATTCAGTACATGTTGTACATGTCTGGCTATGCAAAATATTATCATAGTAGATATATTGTACAAGGCTGCTTATAATTCCCTCCCACTCATCCCACCCCCCACCTGGTCCATTCCCTACATGATCCTGTCCCTCTTCTATAGTGGGTACTTCCAACCTCCCCTCACCCCAAGGATGCCTTCCCATCCATCATCCCTCCTCTCATCCCCCTTCCCCCTATCCTGCTGCAGGTTGAGATATCCCATTTAGTATGTATGTCATTCTCTCCCTGAACGAAATTCAATGTGAATGTGGTTTTGCCTTTTTAGCCTTCCTATTCCCGCCCCTGCCCCCGCCTTGCAACCACTTCCCCTTGCTTCTTCTACATGGGATAGTTTACCCTACCCTGTCTCTCCCCATCTCCTCTTGCCACTTTCCTCTCTCACCTCATAATTTCATCCCTTGAGTATTCTCCCTTCCCAACAAATTCAACCTATGGCCTCTATCCATATATAACTGTAACCATATACACACACATTCACATATGTATTCATATGACCACACACCCTTCTTCCATTATTTTCATAGTGAGAAAGATATCATCAGTCACAGTTATTGCTTTTCCATATAGGAATGTAAATAGTTCAACTTTGATAAGTTCCTTTTGATTTCTTTTCCCTGATTACCTTCTCAGGCATCTCTTGCTTCTTGTGTCTGGATGTCAAATTTTCTATTCAACTCTGGTTTTTTCCTCAAGAATGCTTGAAAGTCCTCTATTCCACTGAATGACCATATTTTCCCTGAAACAAAATACTCAGTTTTGCTGGGTAGGTGACCCTTGGGTTCATTCCCAGCTCTTTTGCCCTCTGGAATATCATATTCCATGCCCTTCGATCCCTCAGTGTAGAAGCTGCCAGGTCCTGTGCTATTCTGATTGTGTTTACACAATATTGAAATTGTTTCTTCCTGGCTGCTTGTAGTATTTTCTCCTTGATCTGGGGATTCTGGAACCTGGCTATAATATTCCTGGGAGTTTTCTTTTTGGGATCTTTTTCAGGAGGTGATTGGTGGATTCTTTCAACCTCTATTTTGCCCTCTCGATCTAAAACATAAGGGCAGTTTTCCTTGAGAATTTCTTGAAGGGTGATTTCTAGGTTCTTTCCTTGATCATGGCTTTCAGGTAGTCCAATAATTTTTAAATTGTCTCTCCTGGATCTATTTTCCAGGTCAGTGGTTTTTCCCATGAGATATTTCACATTGCCTTCTAATCTTTCATTTGTTTGGATCTGCTTAACAGCATCTTGATTTCTCATAAAGTCATTAGCTTCCATTTGCTCCAGTCTAACTCTGAAGGAATGAATCTCCTCAGTGAACTTTTGAGATTCTTTTTCCATCTGGCAAATTCGACTTTTTAAGGCATTCTTCTCTCATTGCCCTTTTGGGCCTCCTTTGCCATTTGAGCTAGTCTATTTTTTAAGGTGTTGTTTTCCTCAGTCAGGCTGTTGACCCTCATTTCATACTTTTCCTGCATCCTTCTCATTTCTCTTTCTAATTTTTCCTCCACTTCTCTTATTTGATTTTAAAGTCCTTCTTAAGGTCCTCTATGGCCTGCAACCCGCTCATGTTTTCCCCTGGGGCTTTTGGAGCAGGACTTCTGACCTCACAGTCCTTTTCCCACTCTATGCCCCCAAAATAGGAGTCTAGGGTTGCATTTTTCTGTTTCCTTTGCCTTGGCATGTTGCCACTTAATTCCTTGACTTTTGGGCTTGTTGCCACACTATGGCTTTAAGGCCAGATAGAGGAATTTTCGTCCCGAACGTGTGGGGGGCAACTTCTGTTTCTGGCAAGCTGTAAAGCCTCCCACGACTTCCACCTTAGATCACACTGATCGCTGGATCTCCCTACAATTTGCAGGCCGGGAGCTGGAGCTGCCTCTGAAAACTGCAAAATGGCGTGTCTCCTCAGTGGCTTCTAGCCCCCAGGGGAGGGAGCCGACGCATTCCCCAAATACAGGTCCCAAAGTTCATAGGACACTAACCTCTTACTTTGTCCTAGGCATGTCTATGTTGATAATTCTGGAGTTGCCACGGCTCCTGGTGTTCTGGGGTCTCTCCAGCCGGATGCTGGCCCTGCCACCCTAGGGCTGAAACCTCGGCTCACAGGGACCTGGGCTCGGCTCGGCTCCCCACGCTGCACACTGCCAGGTCCCAGACCGCTGCGCTGGTCCTTCCTGCAGGGCTGCTGGGCTGTCCTCAGCGGGAGGTTAGCTTCTCTCTGTCGTTCTGTGGGTGCTGGGGCTCCAGAAGTTGTTCAGAGTCCCCTTTTACATAATTTGGGGGGAATCTGGGGGCAGAGTGGCTTGGACGAGCTGTTTCTACTCCGCCGTCTTGGCTCTGCCCCCAACCAATTTTCTTATGGTATAGATTTAAAGTTTTTGACCATTCTTGTTGCTTTTCTCTGGACATTCTTTAGCTTATTTGTCTTTCCTAAAATATGGCTCACAGAAGTAATCATATTATTCCCGGTGAAGCCTGATCAAGGCAGACCATCACTACCTTATAAAGAAAGCTATGCCTTTCCTAATTCAGACCAAGATCTCAGCTTTTTGGGCTTCTATATCATATTGATTCATATTGAAACCCTAAAACTGAAGACGTTACCCACTAAGAGGGATATATTGGGTTGCTCTTGAGACCCCAAAATATCAACATCCTGGGTCCTGCCAAATGAATTCAATTCAAGTTTTCTCAGCCAAAGAAAATTAAATTTATTAAAAGTTTGCTTGCATTAGACACAGAGTAAGTCTGTGCTAGGTCGTTTTATGCATTCTCACTTCTCCATGGCTCTCTCACAGACATGAAGACAGGATGGGGTCTTATATACGGAAGGTTGTGAGAGAAATCTAGGAGTGGTATGTGGAGGAGTTTGGGGAAGGTCTTCAGGAGGAGTTAATGATGTCAATGAGTGATTAAGGGTGGGAAGTAGTTGGAGGCTACAGATAATGGTGGGCCGGGTCAGCTCAAGGGTGTATTGATATTTTGATAGGCTCAAGGGTGGGAAGTAGATGAACAGTGGAGGGCTAGGCTAGTAACTAAGCTTAGAGTTAGTAGTTATTAACTAGGCACAATGTGAGGCTTATTGCCTCATGCAAATACCTCATGAAATGGGATGATTTAATCCAGAGTCCAAGGGAGGTTCCCAGGGCCTGTACTTCAAGGACTCAAGGAGAGCTGGAGGGGGCTCCCAGAACCCATACCTCATCAAAACCTTCAGATATTTCTCAGAAATTCTTCTTTCTAACCATGTTTCTGTCATCTTGTACTTTTGACATCAAATTATTCAATATAAGTATAATAGTTTACATTTATCTTTCTCAAAATCCATCTTAATAGATCCAACCCCATTTTCTATCCAGTAAAGACTTTTTTGGATCCTAACTAGATTATCCATAGTGTTAGCTATGATTATGATTAGCCAGATTTGTTTCTACAGATATGAGAAGATGCAGTCTATGCTTTAGTGAAGTAATTGGTAAAAGTTTACAACCTGGGCAAAGGATAGGTCCATGTAGAACTTCCCCAGGAATTTTCTAAGTTGAAATTGAAACTTTAATGGCAATTCACTGGAAATGGCCATTAACTAGTTCTGAATCTATCAAATTATAGTATCATGTAGTCCATATTATTCATCTTTTCCACAATAATAGCATAAAATAATTAAACATGCCTAAAATTTAGGCAGACTATATCCACAATGTTCTCATCTATAAGTTTAGTAATCCATTCAATAAAAAATGAAATAAGGTTAGTCTCATATGACCAGTTTTCTTTTTTGAGGGCAATTGGGGTTAACTAACTTGCCCGAGGTCACACAGCTAGGTTTTTTTTGTTTGCGTATGTTAAGTGTCTGAGGCCGGATCCGAACTCAGGTCCTTCTGTCTCATCGCGCCACCTAGCCGCCCCCGAATATGACCAGTTCTTGATGAAATAATGCTAGTTCTTTGTGATCATCACTTTCATTTGAACATGTTCACTAAACATCTCTTTAATAATATACTCTATAGTTTTCCCAGGAATCAAAATCAAGCTTCCTAGTGTATAATTTGAAGATTCTCTTTTCTTTTTTGAAAATTGAAATATTTGCTGTTCTCCAATTCTAAAGTATCTTTTCCCTTCTCCATGATATTTCAATTTGCATTGTCACTGATTCAGTAATCATATGGCATTTCTTGCTGTAAGAAAGATTATAGTTCAAAGGGTGTAATCAGTTTTGTAATTCTGATTTTATGTGGCCAGATTGCTAGATCTGTTTTATAAGTGTAATGCAAATGATTTATTGACATTTGAGTACAGCAGTAGTAGAACTGGAAATAGTTTTTTTTTTCCTTAATAAGCATCATATTAACAAAAATAGTATTTTTAGTACTACCTACAATTATAGGCCCAATTCTTTCTCTTCCTTTGCCACCTATGTAAAATTGGAGTGGTATAAATTTTCACAGGGAAGCTGATTGAAGATTTCCATTGTAGATAGGTAAATCTGGAGCACTAGAATAATTTGATATACTAATTGGACATTTTGCAGAACTGTGGGTCTCTCTCCCATTTTGGCATCAAGTCAGAAAGCAGTACTTCTAGACATTTGTTATTTCCCTAAGATATTTATGTTCTCATAGTAAACTTGTTATTAACTTAAGGCTCAAACTATTACAAGATTTAGTCAGTTCAAAAAAGTATGGAATACCTACTATGTGCATCACATTGTATCCAAAAGAAAACAAAACATGGTGTTGAGCACAACTCCACCCTCCCCTTCCCCTAATTGATCTGTAAGCAGGAAACTCTACCCTTCCCCTCCCCTAGTTGATCCATAGGTGGGAGTTTCAGCCTAGGGTAAAATCCTTGTCCCTCAGGTGTTCCCCATCTCCACCGATTCTGGGTTCCCTCTCCCTCAATCTAGGGCAAACTTCTGGGGCTTGGGAAATTCAAATGTACACTGACCAATCACTGATTGTAGTTTTGGCTTACATAACCTGGCTATTGAATCTCTTTAAAAACCAGAACACTGTCCATGCCTGCACTGTCTGATTTGAGTGTGTAAGTAACCATGTAACCCTGGCAGTCCTGTGGTAATAAAATCCACTTCCAAATTTTAATCTTGGGGATCTTCCATCTAGCTCAATTATGCTCTTTAATGGGAGTCATTTTGGGGAGGCATTTTAGAAAAGAGACAGATCATTCTGAACTATAGTTGTAATCAAAGAAGTCTTGGAGGAAGCTTTGAAGGATGGATAGATAGATTTTAGATTGTTGTTGTTGTTTGTCCTTTGTTCTAGAAAAGGACCAATGACTTTAGGAAGGTGAAATGAATTGGATTTAAGTGAGGCAGGGCTATGCAAATTCACCAGCCTCACTCTCTCCTCCAGAGCCATCTGAATGCAGTGGTAAGACATAGATCAGGATGACTAGAGATGGCCTCAGATGCAGTGGGAGACCATATCCTTTTTAAGCTAAGGCCTTTTACAGGTCTCAGTTTGAGGCAATACCCATTCAGTGATTGGTAGATAAGAAAAGAGGCAAAAGAAGGCCTCTTAATTATTTGAAAAAAAAATCAGTTTGGGAGGAGAAGAACCTCAGGGTTTCTGGCCAGAACAAAAGCAGTTGTTATTTACATTCACTCTGAGCCAACCAAACCCAAATAATGACCAACTGAGGCTTGGGTTGGAACCTATTATTGGCCAATCTGTGAGAGCCAGAGTGATTTGAATTTAAGGTACTGTCAAGTAGTTCCATTTGAATCCCAGTGGCTTTATCAGTGCCTGTTTTTTCAGAGCCTTATTTCAAGAAATTTATATTTCTTTTAAGGTCTTTCCCAAGCCTCCGTTTGTTTGAGGCAACATCCATTCAGTGATTAAGGCTTGGCAAAAAATAAACATACTCAGGGGCGGCTAGGTGGCGCAGTGAGTAGAGCGTCGGCCCTGGAGTCAGAAGGACCTGAGTTCAGATCTGGCCTCAGACACTTAACACATTCAAACAAAAAAACCCTAGCTGTGTGGCCTTGGGCAAGTTACTTAACCCCAAATGCCCTCCAAAAAAAAGAAAGAAAGAAATAAGCATACTCAAGTAGCTTCATTTGAATCTCAGTGGGCCTTATCAAAGCCTAGTTTTTCAGAGCTGTTTCATGAAATTCACTTTTCTTTGAGCAGAGCACCAACATGTAAGTACATGATTCCCCACCTGTGCAGAAGAAGGGAAGAAGGAAGGAGAAGCATAGCCCAACTGGAGCTGGTCAGTTGGGTCCTCAGTGGGGCAGCTATTGATGAGGTACAGGCTCTGGGAACCCCATTGAGCTCTCCTTGAATCTTCCCACATAGGGCATTTGCATGAGGCCATAAGCCTTTCATTGTGGCTCTGCCCAAACCTTTATTTCTAGCTTGGCCCTCCAAAATCCAGCTAGCCCCCACCCTAGATCCTCCCAAAAGATCTATGACCCAAATCTGTTACATCCTTGAACTGGCCTAGCCCACCATTGTTGCCTTCTCCAGGTAGCCTCCAGCAACTTCCCACCCTTAATCACTCATTACTGGAGTCTACTGACCTCATTGACTTTTCCTGAAGACCTTCCCCCAAACTCCTCCTCTAGATCTCCCCTAGATTCCTACCTCAACCTTTCTATATATCAGACCCCATCTTGCCTCCATGAGAGGAGGAAGGCCAGAAAATGATTTAGCACAGATTCACTCTCTCAGATGATTCTGGCCTGCTTGCCCAAAGCAAGTGTCACAGATACCTAGGCTCCTTAAGAGTCTATGCAATATGGCAAACTTTTAATAAACTTTGATTTTCTTTGAGAGAAGACCTAAGTCATTCATTTGGCAGGACCTGTTGTGTTAGTATTTTGGGGACTCGCGCACCCTTAACCCTATACCTCATCATTTTATGATGACCCTCTTCACTACTACTTAGTACTCATGGATAGTTGTTTGTCCTTCTTTCTAGAAGAGGACCAATGACATCAGTGATTGCAAGTGATAACTTGAAAGTGAATTGAATAGGGGTGGCAAGGTGGTACAGTGAGTAGAGCACTAGCACTGGAGTCAGGACCTGGGTTCGGATCTGGCCTCAGACACTTGAAACACATACCAAAAATCTAGCTGTGTGACCTTGGGCAAATCACTTAACCCCAATTGCCCTACCCTCCCCCCTCCAAAAAAACAAAATACACACAAAAAAGTGAAAGTGAATTGAATTGAAGTGAGACTGGGCTGTGGGAATTCACCTGCCTTATTCTCTTCAATATATGTCTGGAGAATAGAAAAGGATGAGTCAGAAGGGTCATTATATGTAAGAACATTACAGTCAGATGGAAGTACTTTTACAAAAGCCCAAATATAGGTATTAGGAATATGCATTTGCATATCGCAGGCACTCAATAAATATTTGTTGAATTGGGTTGAATTTATTGAGGGAATTAACTCTGATATGTGTGAGGTGTGCTCAAGGAGGTCAACCTGATCACAGTGAAAAGCTTTTATTGTAAAGCAGACATACTGAATCAATGTAGAGAATCACATGCATTTTCAGAGGCTATTCTCCATGCCTAGAATGCTCTTTCTCCTCATCTATACCTTCTGGCTTTTCTGGCTTCCTTCAAGGCTTAGTTAAAATCCCATCTTCTGGAAGTAGCCTTTCCTGGTCCCTGTTAGTGCTATAAATATCTTCTCCCTGAGATTACTTCAGATTTATCCTATATCTTATTTATACGTAGTTGTTTGCATGTCAAGAACACCCTGAGGAGCTGTTTTTGCTTTTTTTAAAAAAATCCCCAGTATTTAGCACAGAGCCCAGCACACAATAAACATTTAATAAATGCTTGTTGATTTGTATTCAATTCTGCATACTACAGTTTAGGAGGAAAACTAATGAGCTGGAGTGCTTCTAGTGAAAGGGGATCAGGAAGAAAATTGAGATCATGTCATCTAAGGTCATGAAACTAGAGATGGCTAGTCTGGAGAAGAAAAAGCTTGAGGGAGGGTTGGGGAACAAGATAGTCTTTTCAAAAAGTATTTGAAAAGATGTCATATGGAAGACTTTTCCAATTTGGCCCCAGGGTACAGAACAACAAGCAATGGATAGAAATTGCGGAAGCTTTTCCATAAAGATTAGAAAACTCCTATACTCTTTATATAAGAATGCCTACTTGATTTCTGCAGTGTACAAGATGTTTAAGGATCATGTGTGTCTATAAGCATTCTCCTTGGGATATAATTCTTAGAGACTTTTAAGATAGGATAAAAACCACACCCTTACTACCAAACTGTATGGAGGTTGAAAATGATTAACATAAATTTCTGAGATCCCTCCTTTTATGTTTACATTTCTCTAACCCTTCCTGTTTTTAGAGAAATGCTGCATTTGGCCACAAGGTGGCGGAAACCCTCCAGAAATGACCCTATGCTGGGAGTTTATTGCAATCATTAGCCAATGAGGAAGGGTACAAAAAGGGAAGGGAAGGGAATGGGGACATACCTAGTGAAATACCATTCTGAACTTTTTCCATTCTCAACTTTTGGTATTAAGTGACTAGAGAATTCTGAAGCACACAGAAAAATAGCCATGGGCATCTAAAAATTGCATTGTGAGAGGGAGGGCAGATGACTTCAGCAGACATAGTGGTATAAATAAGATGATGCCAATATTTGTCCTATGTTATCTAGAAGCAGGTAGTGCAAATAGAGGCAGTTTCTGGACCTTATATCCCTGGATTTTGCTTTCCAGTGGGAAGACTATGATATAAAATTGGTTACCCAGACTCAAAAGAAGTGAGAAAAATGCAAGCAGAATAAGTTCAGTAGTTGGGTTGAAATGTTCCCTCATCTCACTTCTGACCTCCTCCATCCCCTGAGGGAACTAAACAACCAGAGTATATCTATCCTCAGTTATGTCCTTGGGTATATTCTTTTCAGAGGGTATAATGATAAACTCCTTTTCCAATGACACATATATTCTAAGTATAACCTTGCTGAGACAAAATGTGAGAATCATCATAATAATAGCTGACATTTTGTATAATACTATAAAGTTTGCAAAGTATGTTACATATGTTATCTCATTTGATTTTTACCCCTACCCTGTGAGGGTAGGGTATTTTACAGATGTGAAAACTGAGACTTAGAGAATTTAAATGAGTCTGTGATCCTGTGCTTGCCCTTATATAATTAGTGTCTAAGACAGTACTCAAACCTCAGTCTTCCTGTCTTCAGGCCCAGCACTCCATCCACTACACTAGGCTGCCTTAAATAGAATATTAGAGATGGAAAGCACCTTAAGGGTTAACTTAACCAGAAGTATGATTGTGTATTCTTGGGGTGTCACTTTTATAACCTGGGCAAGTCTCAGCTGGTCACATGGCTGGTTAGCAGCTAGAATAAAACTCAGCTTTCTCTTTCTACCATGCCATCTTAATATAAATCTACAGACATGCTATCCATAGCATTGCCCTACCCAAGATCACTTCTCAAAATCTAAAAGCTCTATAATATTTAGTCCATCAGACATTTATGAGGCTATTTCTATGACACTAACTACTCCTGGTAACATTTTGCTTATGCTTTTCTCAAAGAGAAGCAGTATTGTGTAATGGGAACCTTAAAACTAGGAACACCTGGGTTTGAGTTCTGCCTTGGACAGACACTGCCTGTATGACGAAGGGCTTCCAGCACAAGGTGTACCTCAGCATCCTCAGGAGAACCCTCACAGTCTCAAATGAATAATATTTCCTCAAAATATCCCAAATAATACCCCAAATCCAAGATACTAAGGATCTTCTCTGCTGAGTCTCAAAGAGAAGTTGGATACCTTTGCCCATGGATACTACAATATTGAAAAGAGCAGAGGACAAAGAGCACTAATTGAGAGCCAGATCACCTAGACTGTTGTCCCAGCTCTTCCACTAGCAATCTGTGCAATCTTGGACCATTCGTTTAATCTCTGTAGACCTCAGTTTCACCATCTACAAGATGGAAATTTGAAATAAACACTAAAGTCCCTTCCAGGTCTCAAATTCTGTTCTGACTGCTACTGTTTAGTCCTTATAATCTGAACTTGAGCTGTATCTAATTCACTTCAAAGAAATGGAATGAGTCCAGGATGGGAAAACATGGAGAGAAGCCCTGCCACCCTCTCCTTGGCTGTCTGTAAATTAATTATTCATTTACTCATTCAGCTAACATAGATTGAGTGCACACTATGTACCTTCTGATGGGAACTGTGAGAGTAGTTTGGTCTTGTTTTTCATATTCTATTTCTTCCTCAGATCATCAGAGAAGCTTCTTAGAACTACTTGAGAAATAAAAAATACAGGTCTCCCAGCTGGTACAGTTTGCCATTTGGGCCGTCCAAATTACAGAACCATGTACTTCCTGTCGTTTTGGACACTAAATATAAAAACAAAATTTTTGAAATAGTTGTTACTTGAGGAGAATCTATAAGCAGATAAAAAATTGAGGACAGACTGCTTAAGGAACTTTTGATCTGGAAAAAATTCCAGCTCTTTGAAGTACATACATTAATTCTAAGGTAAATAATGAAATTATTTTTAGAGCTGACAGGAACTTTAGGAATCATTGCATTTCACAGATTGGGGTGGGTGTGAGTGAGTGGAGGTATAAAAGGTTGTTAAAAGAACCTGGGTTTCAAACCCAACTCTTTTGCTTCCTATTCTGCAACACTATGCTGTTTCTCAAGATTCAAGGTAAGTATGAAAAAAATGTTCATTACTTAAGCCTAGGAGACAAAGGGAAGCCTAGCTAAATTAAATCTGTATGATTAATGGTTAAGAGTTATTGATTAAGGTTCATTTACCTCATATAGACTCCAAGAATTCTTATCTTGATTACCAGTGGCATTGATGAGTAGCATACTACAGGGCTATTGGCTAGCAATTTTCTCGCCTGGGTTCTAACAAAATCCCTGAGGAATGACTTCTTAACGCTATTTGTTTGAGCATCCATTCTTAAGTGTGCCCCAGTAATGGTAATGGGAATTTGAAGATCTTCTCTGCCCCTTAATAAGCCTAAGTTGAATTTGAGGACCTTCCCTGATTTGAAAATATACTCTGCCCCCTAATAGGCTGAATGTGGTCATGTGGATCCTGTGGTTGGGAAGAGTTTGGTGAAGGGTGGAGCAGAACCCACAGGAGAAGCTTGCTTTGAGAGAGGCTTGTTTTTCAGGAGGCACAACTTTTGGTACTTTGTAGTCAAGTGGGTCACAAGGCTTGTGGTATTCTCTGACACTGGAGAAGGCTATTTATACCTCTGAGTTGGTGTTTTGCTTTGGAGATCACTTTGGGAAGAGTTGTGTGATTTGGCCAGATGAGACTCTTTGCAGCTAATGAACTTCTTCCTCCCACCACCCCCCCGCCCCCCTCCCCCCGAAAACAGATGTTGCATCTTCTCTCTCTGGTGACTAACTGTATGGATGTGATGGTCAGACAACTAGAAGCCCTGTCTGTTGGTGTAATGAATTGTGTTATTACCTCTGTCTGTATTTTTGTCTGCTTGTAACTTGTTCGTATTCTCTGAAGTTCAGGATGCTGACTTTTCCCCCTGAACTAGGTAAATGATATATGTTCCATTAAAGTAAGATTGTTAACCATTTTGCTTTCCTTTAGAAAAGCAGATGAAAGAACCTGTGCTAGCAGCCATCCTAGGTATGCTACAGTGCTTGCTGCTAAGCATAACCCCCTGCACACATATCAATTGCTGGTTATCGCTTCAATATCATCTAACTACTGCTATTTACTCTATCTTCAATATATTGATTAGCACTCCATTTTCATTTAACCATTTGACATTAATTACCTTTTACAATAGGGATATTTACTAAGAAAATATGGCAAGAACAGGTGTATAAATGCATTAAACTCCTGAAGCAAGAACAACATTCTCCCCCCCTTTGCTTCTTGGTCCCTGGGAAGGGTGAGCTCAAATGTAAAGTGATTGAGGGGCGGAGCCAAGATGGAAGAGTAGAAACAGCTCATCCAAGCCACTCTGCCCCCAGATTCCCCCCAAACTATGTAAAGGGGGACTCTGAACAACTTCTGGAGCCCCAGCACCCACAGAACAACACAGAGAAGCTAACCTCCCGCTGAGGACAGCCCAGCAGCCCTGCAGGAAGGACCAGCGCAGTGCTCTGGGAGCTGACAGCGCGCAGCGCGGGGATCCAAGCCGAGCCCAGGTCCCCGTGAGCCGAGGTTTTAGCCCCAGGGCGGCAGGGCCATCAGCCGGCTGGAGAGGCCCCAGAACACCAGCAGTTGTGGTGACTCCAGAATTATCAACATAGACATGCCTAGGACAAAGTGAGAGGTTAGTGCCCTATGGACTTTGGGACCAGTATTTGGGGAACTCATCAGCTTCCTCCCCTGGGGGCTAGAAGCTACTGAGGAGACATGCCATTTTGTAGTTTTCAGAGGCAGTTCCAGCTCCTGGCCTGTGAACTGTAGGGAGATCCAGCCATCAGTCTTGGGGGGTAATCGCTCTTGCTTTAACCTCCCTGGATCTGGATTGTGATCTAGGGTGGAAGTCGTGGGTGGGTTTACAGCTTGCCAGAAATGGAAGTTGCCCCCCACACGTTCGGGACAAAAATTCCCCTGTCTGTCAGCAAAGACATGGCAACAAGCCCAAAAGTCAAGCAATTAAGTGGCAACATGCCAAGGCAAAGGAAACAGAAAAATGCAGCCCTAGACTCCTATTTTGGGGGCATAGAGCAGGAAAAGGACTGTGAGGTCAGAAGTCCTGCTCCAAAAGCCCCAGGGGAAAACATGAGTGGGTTGCAGGCCATAGAGGACCTTAAGAAGGACTTTAAAAATCAAATAAGAGAAGTGGAGGAAAAATTGGAAAGGGAAATGAGAAGGATGCAGGAAAAGTATGAAATGAGGGTCAACAGACTGACTGAGGAAAACAACACCTTAAAAAATAGACTAACTCAAATGGCAAAGGAGGCCCAAAGGGCAATGAGGAGAAGAATGCCTTAAAAAGTCGAATTTGCCAGATGGAAAAAGAATCTCAAAAGTTCACTGAGGAGATTCATTCCTTCAGAGTTAGACTGGAGCAAATGGAAGCTAATGACTTTATGAGAAATCAAGATGCTGTTAAGCAGATCAAAACAAATGAAAGATTAGAAGGCAATGTGAAATATCTCATGGGAAAAACCACTGACCTGGAAAATAGATCCAGGAGAGACAATTTAAAAATTATTGGACTACCTGAAAGCCATGATCAAAGAAAGAACCTAGAAATCATCCTTCAAGAAATTCTCAAGGAAAATTGCCCTGATGTTTTAGATCGAGAAGGCAAAATAGAGGTTGAAAGAATCCACAGATCACCTCCTGAAAAAGATCCCAAAAAGAAAACTTCCAGGAATATTATAGCCAGGTTCCAGAATCCCCAGATCAAAGAGAAAATACTACAAGCAGCTAGGAAGAAACAATTTCAATGTTGTGGAAACACAATCAGAATAGCACAGGACCTGGCAGCTTCTACAGTGAGGGATCAAAGGGCATGGAATATGATATTCCAGAGGGCAAAAGAGCTGGCAATGAACCCAAGGGTCACCTACCCAGCAAAACAGAGTATTTTGTTTCAGGAGAAAATATGGTCATTCAGTGGAATAGAGGACTTTCAAGCATTCTTGAGGAAAAAACTAGAATTGAATAGAAAATTTGACATCCAGACACAAGAAGCAAGAGATGCCTGAGAAGGTAATCAGGGAAAAGAAATCAAAAAGAACTTATCAAAGTTGAACTATTTACATTCCTATATGGAAAAACAATAACTGTGACTGAGGAAATCTTTCTCACTATGAAAATAATGGAAGAAGGGTGTATGGTCTTATGAATACATATGTGAATGTGTGTATATATGTTTACAGTTATATATGGATAGAGGGCATAGGTTGAATTTGTTGGGAAGGGAGGATACTCAAGGGGTGAAATTATGAGGTGAGAGAGGAAAGTGGCAAGAGGAGATGGGGAGAGACAGGGTAGGGTAAACTATCTCATGTAGAAGAAGCAAGGGGAAGTGGCTGCAAGGGAGGGGAAGAATAGGAAGGCAAAAAGGCAAAACCACATTCTCATTGAATTTGGTTCAGGGAGAGAATGACATACATACTAAATGGGATATCTCAACCTGCAGCAGAATAGGGGGAAGGGGGATGAGAGGAGGGATGATGGATGGGAGGGCATCCTTGGGGGGAGGGGAGGTTGGAAGTACCCACTATAGAAGAGGGACAGGATCAAGTAGGGAATGGACCAGGTGGGGGGTGGGATGAGTGGGAGGGAATTATAAGCAGCCTTATACAATATATCTACTATGATAATGTTTTGCATAGCTAGACATGTACAACATATACTGAATTACTTATCTTCCCAGAGGGAATGGGTGAAAAAGGAGGAAGGAAATGGATCTGAAATTCAAGGTCTTAAGATTAAATGTTTCAAATATATATAAATACTATTATTAATACTCTTTTGCTTGTAATTGGGAGATAAGATGTGCAGGCATTGGGACACAGAGATTCACTTTCTTCTAATGGAAAATTCGAAGGGGGTATGGGAGAAGGTATGGGAGAGAGCAGATTGGAGGAAGTGATATCTTGTGGGACTGCTATTCTGGGAGGGTGGGTAGGGGAAAAACAGAAGGGGGAAATGATTGTAACTCAAAATCTGGCGGAAATGAATGATGTAAAACAGAAGTTAATAAAGCATCTGTTTAAATAAAAAAAAAGATGCTTGAAATGGTTTTATACTTCACAGAATAGGTGAAAGCCAAGATTTCACTCTTAATTTAGTGGTGAAGAAAGTCATCTGTAGTCTTGTTTTATGAACCTTTTAATCCTATATGTTTTATAGACATCTTCCCAAGGGCAGAAGTTGAATGGAATCTTAAGGTTCTTTCCCAGGTCCCCTACCCCAATTTGTTCCTTGAGACCTCTCAGTATGGCTCTCAGTCTGGACGACAAAAGGAGGCTATCATTAATTCACCTCTCAGCAATCTGAAGAGAAAGGAATGGAGGGGAGATGACTAGATAAAAAAGCCCCTCCCTAGAGTCTTCTATGTAGCCAGTGGGGGAAAATCCTATAGCTCATACTTAATTTAGGGTCCTGCACCCATGTGGTTGATGTCTGGTGTCTGTCTGCCAGCAGTACACATCTGGTCTTTCTGGGTAATGACTTTTCTCTTCAGTTTGCCCATCTCCCAGTGACCCCAAAATTCTTTATAGGCTCTCAATGATCTCATCCTCTCTCAACTCAAACTATCTCACAGCCATATAAAATCTCCGTCTTCCCTATGAAGCTGTTGAATTCCGATATTTGTTGTCTTTACTAACTTTCTCTTTAGGAGTATCTGCTTATTTCTCTAATATCTTTGCTTACTTCTCAGACTGTGATTTTTTTGGCTGTACACCCTGACAACAGAGACTGTACCATATCATTTTTGTTCTAAGAAAGAGAAGTCATACCCTTGAGAGGTTCCCCAACATCAACCATCACCTACTCTTGACACAGACTCTTCTTTAATCTAATTCTCCTGCTTACTTATGTGGCTTAGTGTGTGAGGAGCTAATTATGGGAAGTAAGATGACTCCTTCCTCCCTGGGCTCCAGAGAACTGCAGAAGGAAAGCATTAGCAAATACTCTAATTGCTTGGAAACAACCTTAATGTCCTATTAAGGAAAGACAGCGGCTGTGTCTGATTCAGCTTTCATTTTCTAAGTTAATGCCAATTGAGGCAGATGCTACTATGAAAGGAAATGTGGTATAGTGGAAAGAACACTCACTTTGGAACCAAACAATCTAATGTCACTTTTGAACTATGTAGCTTAAATAAATCACTTCATTTCATTGCTACCTAACCTCAATTTTTATATTTTGCATTTATTACAAACTTGGGGGGTTTTTTGGTCTGAACCTGTGTAAGATCCCCTCTTTAATTAATACAGATTAACAACTATTTGGCAACTTTCAATCATATAGTTGCCTAGAGATACTGTGGTTGTATCAATATGTAGCCAGTATGTGTCAGAAAAGGGACTGAATCAGAGGCTGATTCTTTCTTCACTAGGCTGCCTCTCTATGTTGAGTAACTATTAATAAACACAAACATTCAGATATAAAATTATAAAGTATTCATTCCTTTGTGAATGGTTTAGTTGCCAAAAGGGGCAGAAAAAGATTTTGTGTATGAAAAACTGACAAAATCTACATACCAAGAAACACAGTTCTTCTGATTAAGTGTGAGGAGAGAGTCACTTTTTAGGAAGACTGGATGCTGCCACTCAAATCAATAAGACCTGTTTGTGGGGAGAGTAATGACTAAGGCTGCAGGGCATTGAGGCTGCATGAAATATCTTAGCTCTTTTGCATATGACTTTTTATGGAGCTGACAAAGTATTACATTAAATAACCATTTGGGGATCATGGGAAAATAAAATAAGGACTGTTGGCTTTGTAACTTAAAAGGGTAGATTTCCTGAGGTTTTTTTGTTTGTTTGTTTGTTTTTGCTTCTTGGAGGGCAATTGGGGTTAAGTAACGTGCTCAAGGTCACACAGCTAGGTTTTGTTTTGTTTATTGTTTGCCTTAAGTGTCTCAGGCTGGATCTGAACTTAGGTCCTTCTGACTCCAGGGCCGACGCTCTACTCACTGTGCCACCTAGCCGCCCCTGATTTCCTGAGTTTTCCCTCATAAGGGAAAACTGAATGATTAATCATCAAAGTTCTGGTTTGAGGCATTGTATAGCCAAAAAAAAAAAAAAAAAAAAAAGGAAAGGAAAGGAAAGAAATAAAGGAAGAAACAAACAAAAAAAAAACTGAAGGTTCCAAGGAAAGGGCAAGACAGGCTTTGCAGCTGCTTTGTTGTAAGAAAATAGTTAAAGCAAAATCCTATTAAATAAAGAGTTGGCTAGGCTTTTCTACATAATCCAGATATTCATTCTGAGAAGTTTTTCTGTGAATTCTGATTTGCTATAACATGCTAAAAAATATTATCAGACAAAAAGAATCTTGTTTAGTGAGGAGCTGGATGGGTTGGTCTGTAGTGTAAGAGGTTCAAATGAGGAACTTTGTAGTTCTCACTGAGCTGTTAGGAGACTATCACTATGCTAGTGAACCTTTTTTTTTTTCCAGTGGGACCAAAAGGGCAACAGTTAGCAAAGACGTGGCTTCACGTTGGCAGATTGTTCCTGAAGGACCGTGGCTAGTAAGGTTTACTGTCCATATGAGGACATTAAATTGAGAGACCCTCACCTCAGCACATACTGAAAAGTTGTTCCCTCAACCTTCACCATATGCAATTCATAGATGCATTTTTGTTGGGTCACTGGCCTCATGAATCAGTGGCTCAGATAGCCTTTCTTGATAATCCATACCTGGAGTTAAGACTCAGAAAAACAGTTAACAGTCCCATCAAATCTCAAACAGCAAGCTCCAACAATCAGCCTCAGATATGGTTAAGGAACTTCTTTATATAACTTCACATTGGTTAAGGAACATCTTTAAAGTGAGCCTTAAATAGCCTCCATTCATTTCTATACTCATTCTAGTTCATAAAATCAAATCTCCCATTAAGATCATAAGTTATTGCTCCAACAGATTTGCATGTTTCCCAAGCTTCTCTTCTCTTCTTCTGACCATGTTTGATGAGACATACAAAAGTTCAAACACTAACTTTAACCTATGTTTAGGTCATAGACTATCACTTTGAAATACACAAGGAATCCCAAACTAAGTCCCTGGGGAAAATGATCCAACATTGCATTTGTATGCTTATTTTCTTTCCTCAAATTTGATTGAGCCATTAATTTACATCTATCTCTTAAAATACTTCCTCACACTCTCCCCACATACTTAAACCATCTGCAACACACAAAGGTGTTCAGAGCAACTATCTAGAGACAGAAGGGGCTTGGATAACCCTCATTTGTCCCCTTCTCTTGCCCTCTTCAACTTGCTTTTACTTTCCATATGAGTTACTTTCTTTCTTTACTTTCTATCTGCTTCTCTGGTGCTGCTACAATCTGGGAGGGAGAGAGAGAGAGATACCAGAATTCTAATGAAAAGTTCAGCCCTTGCTGGCTGGCTACATTTTAAACCTTACACGCACTCACTCCACACAGAAATACAGAAAACAAATACAGACAAAACAATACAGATCTTCTCTTTTTAGGAAATAAGGCAATTTAGAAAAATTTTTCTTCCTTTTTCCTCCTCCCCTCTTTTACCCTTCTTTCCTTCTGCTCCCTTCCTCTGAAGGTCCTCTCAGGAGCAGAGGGAGGGAGGGGGAGTTTCCACAAACAGCAATCTAACCAGCATTCCTCCTAATGGGCTACAAGGAGACAATGCTTAGGGGAATTCCATTCCCCTCAGATACCCAAATTCAAGAGCTCCTTTCCATTCTAGGCAAACCTTACTTAGAATCCAAGACTTGACAAAATGGTACTTAGATCCTGAATGTTCCCGTTTTGCTCAGGACCCTGACTTGGGCTGTCTCCGGCCATTGAGTTTCTCATTCAACCTCTTTTTACCTTTGTTCCTGGTTTCACAACATTCCAAAAAACCCAGTCCTGGGAATTTAGCAATCCAAAAAAGGAATTCCAACATGTGGACACTTGGGACCTGGTAAAAACTAGCAAGGACACCTCCCCTTGTCCACAGGGAGCTTCCTTTTTTTTCTGATGCTATATAAAATCCCAGATGAGCCCCCAAATTGTTATAAACATGGTCAGTCTAGGAATAAATAATACTTGTTGGAAAACCAGAAAGGCTTTCTTTATATTCATTTTACATTTATTCTTTTGGAATAGATGGGTAGTTCCCTTAATAGAGTACACTGACTCAGACACATGTGAGCCTTTTTATACTGCTTCCCTTAATATTTTCTGCCTTGTTCTCCACTGGCTAGGTGCAACCTCCTGAACTGCCCACATCATGCTCCCCTCACATAGCTTGGGAAGCATGCATACAAGGCTCTAACCCCCTACCTAATCAGAATCCTGTCCCTGCTAGATCATAGCTCTGATTAGAACCAGTCACCTCTGACCTACTTTCTGCTATCAAAAATAGGAGCACTTTGAATTATGTGGAAACAAAATTCCTCCCATCATTTCCCACATTAACCATAAAGAGGGCTTAGACCTGGGCCATCAGACAGACATGTAGGACAAGGAACACCACTTCTTTCCAGTGTGGCTAAGTACCTTTTTAAATTTGCATGGGCCTGGAGATAGCTTTATACTTTTAAGGTATCAACAGGAATTCTACTGAGAACATTCTGCATTCCCTCTTCTTCAGTGACTATACAAATCAACACATCCTCAAGTCTTTCACTAGGCCCATAGTCATGACAGCTGGGCATGCAAAATAAATGCAAGGCAGCTGTTAAGACCTTAATTTTCTTTTTGGTCATTCTCACCTCTCAGTGAGAGACGAAAAACATGTACTCCTGTGCGTATGCACACAAACACACACACACACACACACAGAGTGAAAGAGCACTTTGTGCTAGGCATTTTGGTGTTTGTAAATATTCCCTCAAGGAACTTACATTCTAAAAGGGGAAAACAATACATAAAAGGGAACAAAGGGGGAAATGGTTAGGGAGCATACCATACAGGGGCAAGGTGGAGGAGTACTCCAGGGAGTTATTGACTGAGTTGGGCTTAAAGTGAGCAATCCTGACATGGATACTTTCTCAAATGGACATTCCAGAAGTGAATTCACCAGTTGATGGAGAAGGAAATACCCTCAATGTTCTCTGACAGATTATAGAGAATCAGTTCCTTTAAACTTCCATCATACCACTGAAAGCAAACATTAGGGATATGCAAATTGCTTTGGAGATATCATGAGCCACAAGGATGACCTTAGCAATACCGGAGGTGACTATTAGGAATTGCTGGCCTTTGTCCTCTATTTCTGGCCCAGGTCCCTGTCTTCCTTACATAAATGTAATAAGATAATAACAAAACATCCTCTTTTATTCTATGTATACTTACTAGCTGTATGACCCTGGGCAAGTCACTTAACCTCTGTTTGCCTCAGTTCCTCAGCTGTAAAATGGGAACACACTAGAGAAGGAAATGGCAAATTGCTCCAATATCTTTGCCAAAAAAACTCTATCACAAGTTCATGGCATCACGAGGGAACAACTTAAGAGCAACAACTCTTCTAAATGTTTTTCCTGTTTTTTTTATTTAAATTTCATTTGTTTTGTTTTTTTACATGATCATGTGTTTTGTAGTTATGTCATTTTGATTCTGTGTTCTTCACTTATCATTGCTTTGTATATCATTCCCTATTTATTGGCATTCTTTATATTTGTAATCACTTATGCCATAATAGTATTATGTTCATATACCACAATTTTTTATTTCTTGTTGAACACAGGTGGTTTCCAGCTTTTTGCTATTGCAAATAATGCTACCAAACAGAATTTGGTACGTCCAGGTTTCCTGTAGTCCTAGTGAAATCACCAAAGCAAAGGTTATATGTTTCTTTCTAGAAAAACTATGCCAATTTACAGTCCCACCAATAGTTTAATGTGCCTATTTCTCTATAGCCAGGCTCACAATGAATTTCATTTTTTAAAACTATCTTTGCCAATGTAATGGTTATAATGAGAGGCAGTATGGCATAATGGACAGAGAATGGACTTTTGAGTCCAGTAAGACCAGGGTTCAGATTCTGCCCCTAGTACATATTGAACTGTGACCCTGGGTAAGCCACAACCTCTCAGTGCACTTAGGCAAGTCTCTAAGAATCTTAATGATATAGAAAATTCAGATCTGTATTGCTAAAGGAAGTGTCCTCAAGGAGAGCTGTCTATTCTGGTGAAATTATAAGTCTAAGGGGAAAGTATGGTATCTCAGGCTTGTTTTAATTTGCATTTCACTTATTAGAGAATTAAAACAGTTTTAGTTGCTCATTGATAATTTGTTTCTTCTTTTGAGATCTATCTGTCCATATCCTTTGTCTACTTTTTTGTTCTGGCTCTCTTAATATTTTCACTTGTAAAATAGCTGCACTATCTATCCCATAGGGTTATTGTAAAGTAAGATAATATATCTGAAAGCACTCTGTAAACTATAAATCTCTATAAAAGCACTCTCATGTCAGATGTCTTGGATGTTCCATTCATGGTGTTGTCCACAATCACAGGTCTGGTGAGAGACAGTGCTGTAAGTAGGGAGACCCAGGAGACTTTTTCTCTCTTAGGCCATGTGGTCCTATGAAAGTGCCTTTGAGTTTGGCCTCAACATTTCTTCTTTAATGTTTTAGGTGAAGAATGTTAATGTGGAGATTAGGACGGGGAACCAGGGAATCTAGAAGTTGGAGGCCATGCTGGGCTTTGCAGGTAGAGCAGCATATATAGAGCCTTAGCAGTGGCGTTCAGGACCCAGGCCATGATAACAGAGACAGGGTCCATCGAGCAGTCATGCTGCATCTAGATATAAACTTTGTGAGACCAATATCATATAGGTATTGTACTAACAACGAACCTACTCTCCCAGATACTGAGATGATGTTGGAGAGTGTTCCCACAAGATATGTGGATGGAAATGTTTGTACTTGTGTTCTTGCTATATCATTATCATAAATATCCTTTTGTTAAAAAAAACAAACAAATAACTTTGGAAGCTTGATATAAGCACTAGAGGTTCCCTCTTAGCAGTGTAGAACCCTGCTCAGCTCCTCTCATGGCTATTCATACTTAGAAGCACAAGAGCCCACTCTTTTCAGGTAGGCATATTCTGGAGACCTTTGCAGTAATCAGTGGAGTAAACTGAGCACCTATTATGTATTCAGACAAGCTTGTTATATATATATATATATATATATATATATATATATATATATATATATTTAATTTTATAACCTTATTTTAAATTGATATTTTGTTTTTATGTCATATTCATTTCTAAGTATATCTTTTTCTCCTCTGCTTCCCATAGAGCTATCCCTTATAAAAAAATTTTAAATATAGGAAAAAAATGTTTATCAAAATGAACCATGTCAGTTATATCTCACAGTCTCTGTTATGTTTCATATGTGAATATAAAATATAGCTTTGTTTTTAAAAAGTTTTCAAATTTTCTGGGGAGACATGACATATAAATTCATGTGAAACAATTATTTGTTGTTGTTCAGTTGTATCCAGCTCTTCTTGACCCCATGGACCATAGCATGGGGTTTTCTTGGTGAAGATACTGGAGTAGTTTGCCATTTCCTTCTCAGGCAAATCAAGGCAAACAGAGGTTAAGTGACTTGACCAGAGACACACAACTATTAAGTGTCTGAGGTCGAATTTGAGCTTAGGTCTTCCTGACTTCAGGCACAATACTCTATCCACTGGGTCATCTAACTAACTATCTTTATAAAATAATCATAGAATAATACAAATCATAACACAGTAAATTGCATGGAACAGATGGAAAACGCAAATTAATTTAGAAATGAGTGTGCTTTAGAGTCGGAGGAGGTAGGAATTGATATGAATTTTTTTTTTGAGGCTACTAGGGTTAAGTGACTTGCCTAAGCTTCCTGAGGTTGGATCTGAACCCAGGTCCTCCTGACTTCAGGGCCAGTGCCTTATATTATATTGTACCACCTAGCTGCCCCAAGTGATTTAGATCTTGAGAAGAATAGTAGTTTGAATAGGGAAAATAGAAGAGAGCAGTGAGGGAGATGGAGCAGTAGTGAGCTGGAATGTTGGGAAACAGTAAGAAGGCTGTGCTAACTACAAAAGAGAGTTCATTTTGAGGAAATAAGGTTAATATATAGAGAGTATGGCCGCATAACAGAGAATTTTAATGCCATGCAGAGAAAGAATAATGTAATGAAGATAACATTTTAAGAAAGGCTGACAGGGTTAATGGTGGATTATTATCTTTGGAAGGATAACAGAACAGAAAATAGAGGTCTGATAAACATATTCTTGCAGCAATCCCAGTAGAGGGACTAAATGTAGTGATTATGGATAAAATGATTTATCTCATCTAGGGAAAGAAAGGTACCACTTCCTAGTTATTGATTCCTGTGGCTTCTGGAAGAGCTGTCACTCTCTATTATTTGAATGTAATTGAAGTATTGTGGAGAGTAAGATGAGTTGCTTTATTACTATTAAGCCATGCTCCTCAGCTTTTGTCTTCCCAGTGTTTTAAAAAGTAAAGTTCAAATGTGAGGGGATTTAAGGCTGCAAGACCTTGGAAATCATCTCTTTTAGCTCTCTCATTTTACAGATAAGGAGACTGAAGTCCAAAGAGGGAAGAATTTGAACCCAGGCCATCTGATTCAAAATGTAATGCACCTCCCATTATACTCAGGTCTCTCTCTGTAGCAGCTTTCCCCAGATGAGACCAGGCACTATGGGAAAAGTCTTAACCACCTGAGGAGCACGAACAATCTCTGCTCTCTGTGGATTCCAGCATCTTGGGGGAAAGTGTTTCGCTTTAAACCCAGAGATGCCAAAAAGCTGTTGCAGTTTAAACCCAGGAATGCCAAAAACTGTGTAGAGGTGGGGGCTCTGCCCACCCAAAAATTGTTTCGGTTTCATGATGTGTTGTGGTGGAGCCATCTCAGAGAATTCAGAATCAGATCACCTCTAATCCAAGTATAGGCATTTATTGAGATTGACAAATCTTATGAAGCAGGCTAAATTCTAAAAGGAACCAGCAACTTTAGAGAAAGCAAGATGTATTTTTATAAGGTATTGATGCAATTACATAACAAAAGTTTATATAGAACAGAGGAATATCATTAATATTTAACAGGCAGGAGGAGTTTCTTTCTTTTTTTTTGGAGGGGGGAAGGTAGGGAAGTTGGGATTAAGTAACTTGCCCAAGATCACACGGTTAGTTTTTTTGTGTGTGTACCGTTAAGTGTGTGAAGCCAGATTTGAACTCAGGTCCTCCTGACTCCAGGGCAGTCGTTCTATTCCCTGTGCCACCTAGCCGCAGGAGGAGTTTCTTAAGGGATTAGATAATGGAGGAGGTGTTCCATCTGTGGTTCAGTGGTTAAACATTTTGGTCGTCTGGTTAAGACAGAGAGTTAGGTATTGTGGTCCTATCTTGGGCTAGATGGATGATGTGATTGTATTTGGATACAAGAACACACCTGTTTCTGTGGGAATGGGTCTGGGGGCAGTTACCAGGTAGAAGCAGTAGCTAGGTTTCCATCACATGGACATACCTATTGTTTCTGTGGGAACTAAGAGTTCAGGGACACACCTGTTGTTCCAATGAGCAGTGAGGTATATATGAAGAAGTTAGAACCTTGGGGGGGGGGGGGGCTAGGTAGGTTTAGTGGGCTTGCTTTTCGGTGGGGCCAGGCCTCTAATGAAGTTAGAATATTGGGGCTGGGGGCAGCTTTATTAGAATTCCATCAAAGAGACCAACAAACAAAACAAAAGGTTTTGGGGTCCCAATCTGAGTTTGAGTAGTATCCATTCTGGTTGGGGGAAGAGAAGTGGTAAAATAATGCCAATGACCATTCCCACCCCCACCTCCAACACTCCCTCCTCATCCCCATGAAGGTAATATCTGGAGCCCTGAAAAATATTATTTCTCTGCCTCAGAGGGCTAATGCAGTTTGAGAACAAAATATATAACCTTTACCTAATGACAGTCTGAGTTAAGGTCTAATTACTAATAAAATCACATTATTATTAAAGCTGACATTTGTTTAGGGCTCAGAAAAAAAGCAAATGAAACTGACAAGGAGAAGGAAATGGAAAACAGAAGGGAGTGGGAGAGAGGCACAGAGAAAAGTGCTTCTGCGTTAAGAATATACAGGATTGAAGTAAGAAGAAATTAGGTAAATATATTAAGAGAGCCCTAGAGCTTTCACCTGCAAGAAGGAACTGGAGCTTCAAGAGAGTCAGTCTGAGAACACAGTAAACATAACCTCCTCTAAACTATAATGGAGCTCATAATCATGAACCATAATCTTCTTGCCCATGCCAGGACTGCAAATCAAGTCTGATTAAGAAAGGACAAGAACAGGCAGGTGGGTATTGTGGGTAGACATATGGATGATTCAAGTCATACCTGGGATAGTTTATTATAGCAAATCGGTATCCTGCAGCCAGGAGGGAACAAGTTCCAAATAAACAATCTAAGGATTAACACCTGAAAGAATAGACAAAATCTGAAGGAAATGATCAACAGAGAATTCATAGTCACCAAGTTGAGGTCAGCAGTCAAAAGGGTACAGGGAAGGAGTGTGGGCTCTCAATCAAGAGATACCAGGGACTGACAGCATCCTACAGTCAGTGAAGACAGAGGATAGAGCCTATCAGGTGCCCCTGTCTTATGCACTATAAAAAATCTGCCTCTTAAGAGAAACTTTTTTTTATTGAGATTAAAGATGGGTAAAGTGTCCTATTTCCTAGTATCTAATTTGCATACAACTGATGCAAATGATGAGGTAGTAGCTCAGAAACCTTGATTCATAGTTCTGTTTCATGAATGTGGTACAAATGTATATTGCCTAGTTATGGCATATTAGATGTGGTACCTTGCAAATGTTTTGTCATCCATTGAAGTCTGGTCTGTTATCTTAATAGTCTTTTATCCATGCAAGATAACAAGGTTTATCATTCTTCAGACTCTAGATGATTCCAAAGAGTGTTCCTTTAAAATGAGCTAGAAATCCATCCCTTTTTTTTCCTACTTTGGATATTTCTAGCCCAGATATCATTTTTCCCCCAAAGGAACTTGTGTCCTTTCCTGAGGAAAGTTCTAACCTACATCTGTGGTTTTACTCTGGTATGCAGTGGAAAAATCTATTATCAACCAGAACCACAGATAGGTTTTTCTTCCAAGTTCTAACATTTTATCTATGAATATTACCTCATTAAGTAACATAATTTTAACCTTGTGCAGTATCTCCTCATCCTCTGTGAGAGACTACACCACTAATATGATACTCATAGCAGCCACTATGAATATGCATGCATATTTCCAGGGTAAATTTGAAAAATATAAATAACTCTCTTCCTCAAAGGCAAAACCAAAATACTTATTCAGATACCAGAAAGCTAATTCTACCATAGCAACAAAGAAGTTTATACACATCACCAATCCAGGGAACACCAACATCCCCAAGCCTTCCCTCCATTAGGCCTCTGCACAAACAAGCTCCCCTAGGAAAAATTCCTCCCTCCTTCACTCACACTTGCTGCTCTACCTCAGCTCTGCCTTGCTCCCTCCCAGCTCAACCTCACTCTCTCTTCCTGCTCTACCTATTTGGCAAGCTCAGGCTGTATCAGCAGGTCACACAGACCTATTAGGTAGAGAAAATGTTCCTATTTCATTAATGTTATAGAGTCTTAGCAAGTAGGTTTCAATTATTTTTTCTATTTAAATTTTTTTTCAATAAATTAAAATCAATGCTCATATTTGACTGTTAGAGTTGTTTTGGTATTTACTTTTCTATTTTGTGTTTTTCTTGTTGTTTTTTTTTTGTTGGATTCCCAATTTAGAGATATAAATGTTCTATTAAGGAATGCTTTGACTGCATCCTCAAAATTTTAGAATATATCTCAATATTATAATTTTCCTTGATGAAATTGTCTTTTGACTAACCAATTCTTTAGCATTAAATTACTTAGTCTTCAATCTTTTCTTCAAAATATTTCTATTGGGGGTGGCTAGGTGGCGCAGTGAATAGAGCGCCGGCCCTGGAATCAGAAGGACCTGAGTTCGGAGCCGGCCTCCAACACTTAATCTGCACAAACAAAAAAAACCTAGCCGTGTAACCTTGGACGAGTTACTTAACCCCAATTGCCCTAAAGGGGCGACTAGGTGGAGCAGTGAGTAAGAGCGCCGGCCTCGGAGTTTGGATGACCCGAGATCAGATCCGGCCTCAGAAAATGAGCACCCACGCATAAATAATGACTAGCCGTGTAACCTTGAACAAGTTACTTAACCCCAATTGCTTTAAAAAAAAAATAAAAAAAATATTTCTATTGATTATAATTTTTATTGCATTGTGGTCAGAAAAGGATATTTAAAATTTCTGCTTTTCTATATTTGTTCCTGAAGTTTTTATGCCATAGCAATGGCTAGTTTTTGTAAAGCTATCATGTACAGTGTAAATTATGTGTACTTTCTTCTATAAATATTCACTAATCGACAGAGAAGCTAACATCCCGCTGAGGACAGCCCAGCAGCCCTGCAGGAAGGACCAGCGCAGCGGTCTGGGAGCCGGCAGCGCGCAGAGGCAGAGCGCAGGAGCCGAGCCCAGCCCAGCCCAGCCCAGGTCCGCGTGAGCCGAGGTTTTAGCCCCAGGGCGGCAGGGCCAGCAGCCAGCTGGAGGAACCCCAGAACACCAGGAGCTGTGGAGACTCCAGAATTATCAACATAGACTTGCCTAGGACAAAGTAAGAGGTTAGTGTCCTATGGACTTTGGGACCTGTATTTGGGGAATGCGTCAGCTCCCTCCCCTGGGAGCTAGAAGCCGCTGAGGAGACACGCCATTTTGTAGTTTTCAGAGGCAGATCCGGCTCCCAGCCTACAAATCGTGGGGAGATCCAGCGATCAGTCTTGGGGAGTAATCGCTCTTGCTTTAACCTCCCTGGATCTGGATTGTGATCTAGGGTGGAAGTTGTGGGTGGGTTTACAGCTTGCCAGAAACGGAAGTTGCCCCCCTACACGTTCCGGACGAAAATTCCTCTAGCTGGCCTTAAAGCCATAGTGTGGCAACAAGCCCAAAAGTCAAGCAATTAAGTGGCAACATGCCAAGGCAAAGGAAACAGAAAAATGCAACCCTAGGCTCCTATTATGGGGGCACAGAGCGGGAAAAGGACTGTGAGGTCAGAAGTCCTGCTCCAAAAGCCCCAGGGGAAAACATGAGTGGATTGCAGGCCATAGAGGACCTTAAGAAGGACTTTAAAAATCAAATAAGAGAAGTGGAGGAAAAATTGGAAAGAGAAATGAGAAGGATGCGGGAAAAGTATGAAATGAGGGTCAACAGCCAGACTGAGGAAAACAACACCTTAAAAAATAGACTAACTCAAATGGCAAAGGAGGCCCAAAAGGGCAATGAGGAGAAGAATGCCTTAAAGTCGAATTTGCCAGATGGAAAAAGAATCTCAAAAGTTCACTGAGGAGATTCATTCCTTCAGAGTTAGACTGGAGCAAATGGAAGCTAATGACTTTATGAGAAACCAAGATGCTGTTAAGCAGATCCAAACAAATGAAAGATTAGAAGGCAATGTGAAATATCTCATGGGAAAAACTACTGACCTGGAAAATAGATCCAGGAGAGACAATTTAAAAATTATTGGACTACCTGAAAGCCATGATCAAAGAAAGAACCTAGAAATCACCCTTCAAGAAATTCTCAAGGAAAACTGCCCTGATGTTTTAGATCAGAGGGCAAAATAGAGGTTGAAAGAATCCACAGATCACCTCCTGAAAAAGATCCCAAAAAAGAAAACTCCTAGGAATATTATAGCCAGGTTCCAGAATCCCCAGATCAAGGAGAAAATACTACAAGCAGCCAGGAAGAAACAATTTCAATATTGTGGAAACACAATCAGAATAGCCAGGACCTGGCAGCTTCTACACTGAGGGATCGAAGGGCATGGAATATGATATTCCAGAGGGCAAAAGAACTGGGAATGAACCCAAGGGTCACCTACCCAGCAAAACTGAGTATTTTGTTTCAGGGGAAAATATGGTCATTCAGTGGAATAGAGGACTTTCAAGCATTCTTGAGGAAAAACCAGAGTTGAATAGAAAATTTGACATCCAGACACAAGAAGGAAGAGATGCCTGAGAAGGTAATCAGGGAAAAGAAATCAAAAGGAACTTATCAAAGTTGAACTATTTACATTCCTATATGGAAAAAGCAATAACTGGGACTGATGATATCTTTCTCACTATGAAAATAATGGAAGAAGGGTGTGGTCATATGAATACATATGTGAATGTGTGTGTATATGGTTACAGTTATATATGGATAGAGGGTATAGGTTGAATTTGTTGGGAAGGGAGAATACTCAAGGGATGAAATTATGAGGTGAGAGAGGAAAGTGGCAAGAGGAGATGGGGAGAGACAGGGTAGGGTAAACTATCCAATGTAGAAGAAGCAAGGGGAAGTGGTTGCAAAGGAGGGGGAGAATAAGGAAGGCTAAAAAGGCAAAACCACATTCACATTGAATTTGGTTCAGGGAGAAAATGACATACATACTAAATGGGATATCTCAACCTGCAGCAGGATAGGGGAAGGGGGATGAGAGGAGGGATGATGGATGGGAGGGCATCCTTGGGGTGAGGGGAGGTTGGAAGTACCCACTATAGAAGAGGGACAGGATCATGTAGGGAATGGACCAGGTGGGAGTGGGATGAGTGGGAGGGAATTATAAGCAGCCTTGTACAATATATCTACTATGATAATGTTTTGCATAGCTAGACATGTACAACATATACTGAATTACTTATCTCCCAAGAAGGAATGAGTGACAATGGAGGAAGGAAATGGATCTGAAATTCAAGGTCGTAACATTAAATGTTTCAAATATATATAAATACTATTATTAATACTCTTTCGCTTGTAATATGGAGATAAGATGTGCAGGCATTGGGACACAAAGATTCACCTTCCTGTAATGGAAAAGTCGATGGGGGTATGGGAGAAGGTATGGGAGAGAACAGATTGGAGGAAGTGATATCATGTGGGACTACTATTCTGGGAGGTTGGGTAGGGGAATAATGGGGGGAAAATGATTGTAACTCAAAATCTGGCGGAAATGAATGATGTAAAACAGAAGTTAATAAAGCATTTGTTTAAAAAAAATATTCACTAATCACTAGAAATCTATCATCTCTATTTTTTCTAAAATTCTGTTCAGATTCTCAACTTCTTTCTTGTTTTTTTTCCTTTTAAATTAGACTTAATCTCGGTCTGAAAGGTATACACTGAGGTTTTCAACTATAATGGTTTCCCTTTCTGCTTTTACCTACACATTGATTCGCTTTTCCTTTAAGTACTTAGATGTTATGCCATTTAGTATACATATATTAAGCATTGATATTATTTCATTACCTTCATTACCATATCATTTCACTGCCATACTGTGATTTCCTTGATTATTTTAACCACGTCTATTTTTACTGTTGCCTTGTATAAGATTATGATTTCTACCCTGTTCTTTTGTATTTCCACTGAAGCAAAATATATTATGCTCATCCCCTCACTTTAAGAGCGAATCTTTCAGGGGCAGCTAGGTGGCACAGTGAGTAAAGCGCTGGTCCCAGAGTCAGAAGGACCTGAGTTCGGATCAGATCTCAGAGACTTAACGCACACAAACAAAAATCTAGCTGTGTGACCTTGGGCAAGTTACTTAACCCCAATTGCCCTCCAAAAAGGAAAAAAAAGAGTGAATCTTTCTATTTCATTTGTTTCTAGTAGATTGTTAGATCCTGTTTTCTAATCAATTTTGCTGTATTCTTCTGTTTTATTCAGTGAGTTCATACCATTGATGTTCACAATTATGATTATTGTGTATCTTCCTCTGTCATATCTCTTACGTTTTTTCTCTGTTTACTATTTACTCATCTCTTAACAAAGAAGAATGTGGTCAAAGAGGAGTGCAGCCAACACTACTGTTCTATAATGAAAATTATCTTCTTCCTCACCTGTGGCTCTCCTTTCTTCCCCTTATTCAAACTCTGATCACTTTTTCTTATATATTAATTCAAGAAGCATTTACTAAGCTTCTTAAAGGTCTATACTAAGTATTTATACTATACTTATACTATAGTAAGGGCCTATACTAAGTAAGCACTGGGAATGTAAGGAAAGGCAAAAGCCAGTCACTGCTTACAAAAAGTTCATTTTTTAATAAGGGAAACATCATGCAAACAACTACGTACCAACAAGATACTTACAATATAAACTGGAGATCATCAACAGAGAAAAGGCAGTTGAAGAGCTGAGAAAGAGTATTTAAAGAAGATGGGATTTTAGCTAGAACTTGAAGGAAGCCTAAAATTGAAGTTTGTTTTACCTATCTTATTCTATTTAAACTTACCTCTACTTAAACTACCCTCCACTCTCCTTCTCACCTCTCCCTGTCAAGGATAATGTAATACTTTTTTTTTAATTTCTTTTTTAAATTAACTTTTTTTTTAGTTTTCAACATTCATTTCCATAAGATTTTGAGTTTTAAATTTTTTCTCCCTCCCTTCCTCCTTCCCCAAGATGGCATGCAATCTGATATAAACTCTACATATACATCCATATTAAACATATTTTTACATCAGTCATGTAAAGAAGAATTAGAACCAATGGGAGGAACCATGAGAAAGAAGAAAAAAAACCCAAAACAACAATGAAAAAGAGAGTGAATAGTATGCTTCCATCTGCATTCAGACTCTAGAATTCTTTCTCTAGATATGGACAGCATTCTCCATCATGAGTCTTTTGGAGTTGTCTTAGATCCTTGCATTGCTGAGAAAAGCTAAGTCTATCAAAGTTAGTCCTCAAACACTGTGGCTGTTACTGTGTATAATTCTCCTGATTCTGCTCACTTCACTTAGCATCAGTTCATATGTCTTTCCAGGTTTTTCTGAAGTCCACCTACTCCTCATTTCTTCTAGCACAGTAGTATTCCATTACATTCATATACCACAACTTGTTCAGCCATTCCCTAATTGATGAGCATCTCCTCAATTTCCAATTCTTTGCCACCACAAAAAGAGCTGCTATTTTTATACTTTTATACATGTGGGTCCTTTCCCCATTTTTATGATCTCTTTGGGATACAGCCATAGAAGTGGTATTGCAAGGTCAAAGTCATATTGCAAATTTTTATAGCCCTTTGGGCATAGTTCCAAATTGCTCTCTGGAATGGTTGGATCAGTTTACAACTCCACCATAGTGCATTAGTGTTCCAATTTTCTCACATTTTCTCCAACAGGATAATGTATTCCTATGTCAGATGTTTTGTGTTTGTATATGTGTTCAATACTACCCTCCTTAGTTCAGTTCAGATAAGAGTAAGGAGACATAGCAGCTTTGATATAACTTCTAGTCTGACAGAGTTGCCTGAGACTCAGAAACTTGGCTTGCATAAGCTCACATAAATAGTAAAGACCAGAAGTAAGGTTTAAACTCAAGTCTTTAACTCTAAGTCTTACATTCTATTTACTTTGCTGAAATACATCTTGCACAAAGTAGATGATTAATAAGTATTTGCTAAATTGAGTCAAAACCCTAAATCAAAGAGAAATCAGCTCCTATATATAGCAAAGTCATATGATTCCTCAAACAGTAGGATCCATATTGTTCCAAACAGTTCATAGGGTATAGGGTGTAGGCACAAGGAATTAGATTAGGAGAATAGGAGCTCAAAATCTATATGTTTACATAGGTGGGACAACAAAGTGACCACTATTGACCCCTTTTTCTCTTTTCTTTTTATTCAACAACATGGTTGGCTAGCAACAACACAAAACCCTTTTGGAAGAATAGAGCTTTGACAAAGGGCTTTTCTAACAAAAGCCTTTTTTATTTACAATCAGATGTATGTGTGCGTGTGTGTGGGTGCATGCCCTATGTCATTTCTGCAGTCCTCATAGCTTGACTTGGTGAATGGAAAAATATGTGTTTTCACTTTGACAAGCTAGTCTTAGAAGTTAGCAAAGGAAGTCTCCAAGTGCCACTATAGATGTGGGGAAGGGGCTTGGGGAAAAGAATAACCTGAGTCTGCTCCCAAATCTAGAATGGAGATACCATTAAGGAAAAGGCACTAAAAATCTCCATTAATTCATTGAACAAATAATTATTGAGAGCCTGCTGCCACCTGTGTTTGGAACCTTATGCATATAAGCAAGATAAGAAATAAAAGACACAGCTCTAGAGTCAAAGAAATTTCATTCTGGTATAGCAGAGATAGTATGATAATATTGCTAAGCATTTATATTATGCATCAAGGTTTGAAAAGGACTTTAGAAATATTTATCCTCATGATAGACCTAAGAGTTAGGTGTCATTTAAATCCCCATTTTACAGTTGAGGAAACTGAGACAGAGATTAAGTGACTTGTCTAGTATTTGAACACAGGCTCTAGGTCCACACTCTAGCCACTTCTTCACTTAGCTTTCTGTAATACAGCATATGAAGTTAAATATGTAATATGGGCTTGGCTAGCAAGTCCTGGGAACATGCATGGTTGGTGAACCTATTTCTGAAAATGTCTAATAACATAGAAGGGTCCTGGCTCTTCATTTCAGAACATGCATACAGCTCTGTGTTTTTTTCTAGACAGCTTACCGCATCCTTTTATGATTGGCTGCTTAGCCAGAACCAATTTTGGATCCCAAAGACTGATGGGGGGAATCCAGCTCTTTTCTGCTTGACTAGTTCAAGTGAGGAAGACATGTTGTGAAAAAAAAGGGCTTTGCCTTTGTGAGCTTCAAAAGGTCACGAGAGCAAGCCGCCAGATATCTTCAAGTTGGAGTCCATGCCAGATTTTATAGGCAACTAAGCCTAGTGAGGAGCAAAGTCCTGACCCACTTGCTTGACCCAGCCTAGAAATGACTAAGGCAGCCCAGGGGTGACAGTGACAATAGCTGTGACTCATCTGTCATCATTCCAAAGTGAGCATTGTGTGGGGTGAATGCTTTGTAGCAATTGCTTTAAGGTGGAGAAATCTATTCTCAGTCTGAGGTGGGCCTTTGGTTTGAGAGAAATGCTTTGTAACTTCTGTTAGGTTTGAGAACTGAAGTTCCCCCTCCCTAACTCTAGACTGTGTATTAAGGAGAGTGTGCCTTGACCTGGGCGAATGATTTGTACTTTGGTTTTTTTATATATCTTCTCAATAGCCTTTTGTAAAAGCTAATGAATGTTAATTGGCTAAAGGTTGATAATCACTGCAGGGTATGATAATATTTATTTTTTTCAACACAATGTGTAGTATTTATTTTATATATTTTTTGAAATGGAAATTTGTTTCCATATATATTTTTTTATATTTGAAACATTTAATTTTAAAACTTCAAATCCTAGATCCATTCCCTTCGTCCCTTGTCACCCTCTCCCTCTGGGAAGATAAGCAATTCAGTATATGTTGTACATGTATAGTTAAGCAAAACATTACCATAGTAGATATATTGTAAAAGACTGACTATATTACCCTCCCACCCATCCCACCCCCCACCTGGTCCATTCCCTACTTTGATCCTGTCCCTCTTCGAAAGTGTGTGCCTCCAACCTCCCCTCCCCCCAGCATGCCCTCCCCTCCATCCTACCCCCTCTCATTCCCCTCCCCCCTGCTCTTCTGCAGGGTGAGATATCCCATTTAGTATGTATGTCATTATCTCCCTGAGCCAAACTCAATGAGAATATGGTTTTGCCTTTTTACCTTCCTGTTCTTCCCCTCCCCTGTGACTACTTCCCCTTGGCTCTTCTACATGAGATAGTTTACACCCGCCCACATCTCTCCCCATCTCCTCTTGCCACATTCCTCTCTCACCTCTTAACTTCACCCCTTAAGTATCATCCCTTCCCATCAAATTCGACCTGTGTCCTCTATCCATGCATACCTGCAAACATATATACACACATTCACATATGTATTCATATGCCCGTATACCCTTCTTCAATTATTTTCATACTGAGAAAAGTTTCATCAGCTACAGTTATTGTTTTTCCATGTAGAAATGTAAACAGTTCAACTTTGATAAGTTCCTTTTGATTTCTTTTCCCTGTTTAGCTTCTCAAGTATCTCTTGCTTCTTGTGTCTGAATGTCAAATGTTCTATTCAACTCTGATTTTTTTCCTCAAGAATGCTTGAAAGTCCTCTATTCCACTGAATGACCATATTTTCTCCTGAAACAAAGATACTCAGTTTTGCTGGGTAGGTAATTCTTGGTTTTAATCCAAGGTCCTTTGCCCTCTGGAATATCATATTCCATGCCTTTCGATCCCTCAATGTAGAAGCTGCCAGGTTCTGTGCTATTCTGATTGTGTTTCCACAATATTGAAATTGTTTCTTCCTGGCTGCTTGTAGTATTTTCTCCTTGATCTGGGAATTCTGGAACCTGGCTATAATATTCCTGGGAGTTTTCTTTTTGGGATCTTGTTCAGGAGGTGATCTGTGGATTCTTTCAACCTCTATTTTGCCCTCTGGGTCTAAAACATCAGTACAATTTTCCTTGAGAATTTCTTGAAGGGTGATTTCTAGGTTCTTTCTTTGATCATGGCTTTCAGGTAGTCCAGTAATTTTTAAATTCTCCCTCTTGGATCTATTTTCCAGGTCAGTGGTTTTTCCCATTAGATATTTCACATTGCCTTCTATTCTTTTAATTGCTTGGATCTGTTTAATTTTGTTATTATTTTGTCTAACTCTACAAAGTAGTTTTTTGGTAAATTGATTGGTATGGCACTAAATGTATAGTTTAGTTTGGGTAAAATTGTCATTTTTATTATATTAGCTCGACCCAGCCACCAGCAATTGATATTTTTCCAACTATGTAGATCTGATTTTATTTGTGTGAAAAGTGTTTTGTAGTTGTGATCATATAGATTCTGGATTTGTTTTGGCAAGTAGATTCCCAAATATTTTATAATGTCTACAGTGACTTTAAATGGGATTTCTCTTTCTATCTCTTGCTGTTGAGTTTCATTAGAGATGTACATGAATGCTGAGGATTTATGTGGGTTTATTTTATATCCTGCAACTTTGCCAAATTTATTTATTGTCTCAAGTAGTTTTTTACTTGATTCTCTAGGATTCTCTAAGTATATCATCATATCATCTGCAAAGAGTGATAGGTTGGTCACTTTGCCTAATTTGATTCCTTTGATTTCTTTTTCTTCTCCAATTGCTACTGCTAGTGTTTCTAGTACCAGATTGAATAAGAGGGGTGATAGTGGACACCCTTGTTTCACTCCTGATCTTATTGGAAAGGCCTCTAGTTTTTCCCCATTGCATATAATACTTGCTGATGGTTTTAAATAGATGCTAGCAACTATTTTAAGGAAGGCTCCATTTATTCCTATACTTTCTAGTGTTTTTAATAGGAATGGATGTTGTACTTTGTCAAAGCCTTTTCTGCATCTATTGAGATGATCATGTGGTTTCTGCTAGTTTTATTGTTGATATGCTCAATTATACTGATGGTTTTCCTAATATTAAACCATCCTTGCATTCCTGGAATGAATCCTACCTGATCAGGGTGTATTATTTTTGTGATAAGTTGTTGGAGTCTTTTGGCTGGAAGTGCTGTTTCTACTCTGCCATCTTGGCTCCACCCAGGGTATGATAATAAATGGGATATAAAACTATAACCAGTGATTTCTATTAGGAGAATGCAATGGAATGGGGTTTAAGGTGACAGCATTAGAAAGGTACCCCAAACCCTCAGAAGAGAGGAAGATAATAGTCTTATTCCAGGAACCCAGTTTGTCAGTGCAAATGAGAGTTGGGATAAGGGTTTATATAAAGGTTGTTGCAAATAATAATGAGAGACAATACATAGATGCCACAGCTAGTCTATATTTAATGTCAGAACAGACAATTGTAGATTTAGGGAAGTGATCCTTGTATGATTCTTGCAGGAATCTTGGACTTCTTGGAGGAAATGGGAATGATCTGGGCCTTGAAGGAGAGAGAAAATTGGGATAGGCAGAAATAGTAGAGTGATTAGCATTTAACAAAGAGGCAGGATGTCACATGACCAGCAAGAAGGAAGACTGAAGATTACAACCTCTCAAAACTCTCCAGAAGAACAATTATATGCAAGAGGTAAAGTAATTATAGTTGTGTCTACAGGCTAAGGAACCTAACAAGGGTTGATTAGCAAACATCAAAGAAGGCTAATTTCTAATCTCTAATATGCTTATTTAGCATCAACCTCCCTTACCAGCTCCTAAACTCTGGCAGGGCTATACCACAGGACTATGTGTGTGGTTCTCTGGGACCCACTCCACAATTGTTTACTGCTAATGTAGTCTTTCATGCCACTAACTTGATGGGGGTGTAGGAAAGCAGTATCCTTACCCTGGGGCAGAATATACCACATTGTATTGCTTCAGATCTCAGCTGGAGAACAAAAGAACAGAAGATACTGAGGCCTGGTATGTGTGTGGGGATCTATTAGACCTCAGAGAAAGGGGACTGCCATCTAGGGGTATCCAATTCTGTCCCTGCAGAAGTCATTTGGGTCAAGGACTGCCTTTAGTTAAAAGTGAATTCCAACAATGTGGGAGGAGCCCGAGATAGCTTCCTTTGAAGTACAAACTTTGGGCCATCTGCCATCAAAGGAGGAGTTAGAAAGTGAGTCACAAGGGTATGTAAAGGAAAAAAAAAGACAGAAATTAATAAAGATATCTGGTGGAAGAAAACAGATAAAAATCTTGAGCACAAGCAGATAATTAGATAAATAGCAGAAGGGAAGGTGATTCTGGAACATCTGAAAGAAGCTAAACATTTCCAAATAAATATTGCAAGACAAAGGAAAATGAATCAACACCTGATGAGGCATAAGACCTTGCAGATTCCAAAGAAAACAAGATAATCCTGAATAGTTCAAAGAGAAATAAGAATCATGATCACATAACTTGAGGCCTATACAACAGAAATAATTGGCAGAACAGAAAAAACACAACCTCCAGTAACAAGTCTCTCTAAAGAAATGAAAAAGAAAACAAAAGATGAGGAATAAAAATACAGTAAAGTGAAGGACAATATGAATGAAGAGAAGTAAAAGGAGCAGCCTCTCTAAGGAGGATCCCAGAGGTCAGTCCCTTTTGTTAAATAAGCACCTACTATATACAGATATACTAAGTGCTAGGGATATAAAGGAAGGCAAAAAATAGTTCCTGCTCTCAAGGAACTCACAGACTAAAAGGGTGAGACAACATGTAAATAATCACATATGAAGAAGATGTTTTATATAAAATAGAGGGCAATCTCAAAGGGAAAGCACTAAGATCAAAGAGGAATGAGAAAAGCTTCTTGCAGGAACTTTTGCTGTGTTTGTCCTTTGTTTTTGAAGAGGACCATAAATAACATCAGGGAAATGATGACATGACTTGCAGTTGATTTTGATTTGAGGGAGGGAGGAAGGGCTGTGCAAAGTTACCAGCCTCATTTTCTCCTCCACAGCCATCTGGGTCCAGTGGCCAGATATTCATCACAACTAGAGATGGCCCAGGATGCAATGGAAAACCATGGACTTTTTAGGCTAAGGCCTTTTCAGGTTCTCACTTTGAGTGAGGTAACACCCATTCAGTAAATAGGCCTCTTAAAGAAGTAAATCGAGGAGTGGCCCCTTTAATTGAAAAAAAAAAATTAAGAGTGAAATGGGTTTAAAGTTTGGTCTTTGAGAGAAAGAGAGAGGAGAAAGAAAGAAAGAGAGGAGCTTTAGTTGAGACTTGAAGGAAGCCTAGATAAAGATATTAGGAGGAAGGGGGGTTCCAGACATGGGGCATAATCAATGAAAGTGCAAGGAATCAGGAGATGGAGTGTCATGTGTGAGGAACAGCCAGGATGCTAGATTGCAGGGTATGTGGAGAGGAGTAAAGTATAAGAAGCCTGGAAAGATAGGAAGGAGTCAGGTTACAAAGAGTTTTAAAAGCAAACAAAGGATCTTATAATTTGATTCTGCAGGAAATTGGAAACCATTGGAGATGACAAATGGAGGAGGGCAATATGATCAGAACTTCATTTTATGAATATCAGTTTGACAGCTGAGTGGAGGATAAATTGAAGCATAGAGAGACTTGGGGCAAGAGCACCCATCAGTAGACTATTGCAATAATTCAGGTCTGAGGTGATGGATGCTTGCACCAGAGTGGTGGCAGTATCAGAAGAGAGAAGGACATACACAAGAGATGTTGCAAAAGTAGAAATGACAAGACTTGACAACTGATTGGATATGGAGGGTTAGAGTTAGCAGTCAAGGCTATGAGTAGGTTGTAAGCTTCGTTACTAGAAGAATAGTGGTATTCTCAAAAGTGATAGGAAAGTTAGGAAGATGGAAGGGTTTTGGGAGAAAGACAACAAATTCAGTCTTGGACATGCTTAGTTTAAGACGTCTCCGGAATACCATTTTGAGATATATAATAGTTGCTGGAGATAAGAGACTAGAGGTCAGGAGACAAGTTAGGACTGGATAAGTGGATCTAAGAGTCACCTTCATAGAGATGAGAATTGAAACCATAGGAACTGATGAGATGACTAAGTGGAATAGTATAGAGGGAGAAGAGGGCACAAGACTAGGGGACTCCCCTAGTTAGCAACTCTGACCTGGATCCAGCAAAGGGTCTTGAGGAGGAGCAGTCAGACAGATAGGAGTAAAACCTAGACAGATGAAAACATCGAGAAGAGAGTGATCATCAGTGTCAAAGGTTGCAGAGAGATCAAGAAGCCCAAAGACTGAGAAAAGGCCATTAAATTTGGTCATTTAAATTTCATTAGCATCTTCAGAGAGAGTAGTTCAGTAAAGAGGTTGAAAACCAAACTCTAGAGTTAAGAAGTGATTGAAAGGAAAGTAATGAGAGGTACCTAATATTGATCTCTTTCTCAAGGAGTTTAGCTACAAAGGGAGAAGATACAGGACAAAAGCTAGAGAGAATGTAAAGATCAAGTGTAGGGTTTTTCTTTGCTTGTTTTAGTTTTTTTAAGATAGGAGAGACATGGGTGAGTTTGAAGGCAGTAGGGGAACAGTCAGTAGCAGGGATATTTGGGGCCTTTGTACTTTGAACTCTGAAACTTCTGCCACTGTCTCCTTTATTGTATGTTTGTGATACATTAGTGTTTTAATTTTTCCACATCCCATCCAATATTTGTCATTTTCCTTTTCTGTTATATTAGCCAGTCTGACAGGTGTGGGCTAGTAGCTCAGTTGTTTTAATTTACATTTCTCTCATCAATAATTATTTAGGGCACTTTAAAAAATATAATTATGGATAGCTTTGATTACTTTGAAAGCTGCCTGTTCATATTTTTTGACCATCTATCAGTTGAGAAATGGCTTTTATTTGTACAAATTTGACTCCATTTTCTATATGTTTGAGAAATGAAGTTTTTGTCAGAGAAACTTACTGTAAATTTTTTTTCACAATAACGATTACCAACTATGTATTTCCCTCCATCCTATTTCCCTGGTTTTCTTACTCTTTCTTTCTCTCCTTTTACCATATGTTCTAAAAAATGTTTTGCTTCTCATTTTTACCTCCCTGAAACTGCCTTCCCTTCTATCACCTCCCACCCCCCTTCTCTTATCCCCTTCCCTTTCTACCTTCCTGTATGGGAAGATAGATTTCTGTACCCAAGTTAGTATGAAGATTATTCTTTCTTTGAGCCAATTCTGATAAGAGTAAGGTTCTTATGTTCCCCTCCCTGCTTCCCTCAATTTCCTCGCCACTATATCTCTTTCAGGCCTCTTTTTTTTTAATAATAGTATTTATATATATTTGAAACATTTAATCTTAAGACCTTGAATTTCGGATCCATTTCTTTCCTCCCTTGTCACCCATTCCCTCTGGGGAGATAAGTAATTCAGTATATGTTGTACATGTCTAGCTATGCAAAACATTATCATAGTAGATATATTGTACAAGGCTGCTTATAATTCCCTCCCACTCATCCCACCCCCCACCTGGTCCATTCCCTACATGATCCTGTCCCTCTTCTATAGTGGGTACTTCCAACCTCCCCTCCCCCCAAGGATGCCCTCCCATCCATCATCCCTCCTCTCATCCCCCTTCCCCCTATTCTGCTGCAGGTTGAGATATCCCATTTAGTATGTATGACATTCTCTCCCTGAACCAAATTCAATGAGAATGTGGTTTTGCCTTTTTGCCTTCCTATTCTCCCCCTCCCTTGCAACCACTTCCCCTTGCTTCTTCTACATGAGATAGTTTACCCTACCCTGTCTCTCCCCATCTCCTCTTGCCACTTTCCTCTCTCACCTCATAATTTCATCCCTTGAGTATTCTCCCTTCCCAACAAATTCAACCTATGCCCTCTATCCATATATAACTATAACCATATACACACACATTCACATATGTATTCATATGACCACACACCCTTCTTCCATTATTCTCATACTGAGAAAGGTTTCCTCAGTCACAGTTATTGTTTTTCCATATAGGAATGTAAATAGTTCAACTTTGATAAGTTCCTTTTGATTTCTTTTCCCTGATTACCTTCTCAGGCATCTCTTGCTTCTTGTGTCTGGATGTCAAATTTTCTATTCAATTCTGTTTTTTTCCTCAAGAATGCTTGAAAATGGGGGCGGGTAGGTGGCACAGTGAGTAAGAGCGCCGGCCTCGGAGTTGGGATGACCCGAGATCAAATCTGGCCTCAGAAAATGAGCACCCACACATAAATAATGACTACCCGTGTAACCTTGAGCAAGTTACTTAACCCCAATTGCTTTAAAAAAAAAAAAAAGAAAAGAAAGAATGCTTGAAAGTCCTCTATTCCACTGAATGACCATATTTTCCCCTGAAACAAAATACTCAGTTTTGTTGGGTAGGTGACCCTTGGGTTCATTCCAGGCTCTTTTGCCCTCTGGAATATCATATTCCATGCCCTTCGATCCCTCACTGTAGAAGCTGCCAGGTCCTGGGCTATTCTGATTGTGTTTCCACAATATTGAAATTGTTTCTTCCTGGCTGCTTGTAGTATTTTCTCCTTGATCTGGGGATTCTGGAACCTGGCTATAATATTCCTGGGAGTTTTCTTTTTGGGATCTTTTTCAGGAGGTGATTGTTGGATTCTTTCAACCTCTATTTTGCCCTCTGGATCTAAAACATCAGGGCAATTTTCCTTGAGAATTTCTTGAAGGGTGATTTCTAGGTTCTTTCTTTGATCATGGCTTTCAGGTAGTCCAATAATTTTTAAATTGTCTCTCCTGGATCTATTTTCCAGGTCAGTGGTTTTCCCCATGAGATATTTCACATTGCCTTCTAATCTTTCATTTGTTTGGATCTGCTTAACAGCATCTTGATTTCTCATAAAGTCATTAGCTTCCATTTGCTCCAGTCTAACTCTGAAGGAATGAATCTCCTCAGTGAACTTTTGAGATTCTTTTTCCATCTGGCAAATTCGAATTTTTAAGGCATTCTTCTCCTCATTGCCCTTTTGGGCCTCCTTTGTCATTTGAGTTAGTCTATTTTTTAAGGTGTTGTTTTCCTCAGTCAGGCTGTTGACTCCCATTTCATACTTTTCCTGCATGCTTCTCATTTCTCTTTCCAATTTTTCCTCCACTTCTCTTATTTGATTTTTAAAGTCCTTCTTAAGGTCCTCTATGGCCTGCAATCCACTCATGTTTTCCCCTGGGGCTTTTGGAGCAGGACTTCTGACCTCACAGTCCTTTTCCTGCTCTATGCCCCCAAAATAGGAGTCTAGGGTTGCATTTTTCTGTTTCCTTTGCCTTGGCATGTTGCCACTTAATTACTTGACTTTGGGGCTTATTGCCACACTATGGCTCTGTTGCCAGACCGGAATTTTCATCCTGAACGTGTGGGGGACAGCTTCTGTTTCTGGAAGCTGGAAATCCACCCAGGACCTCCACCCTAGATCACAATCCAGATCCAGGGAGGTTAAAGCAAGAGCGATTACCCCCCAAGACTGATCACTGGATCTCCCTACAGTTCTCAGGCCAGGAGTTGGAGCTGCCTCTGAAAACTACAAAATGGCATATCTCCTCAGCAGCTTCTAGCCCCCAGGGGAGGAAGCTGATGAGTTCCCCAAATACTGGTCCCAAAGTCCATAGGGCACTAACCTCTCACTTTGTCCTAGGCATGTCTATGTTGATAATTCTGGAATCGCCACAGCTGCTGGTGTTCTGGTGTCTCTCCAGCTGGCTGCTGGCCCTGCCGCCCTGGGGCTAAAACCTCGGCTCACACAGACCTGGGCTCGGCTCGGCTCCCCACGCTGCGCGCTGTCAGCTCCCAGAGCCCTGTGCTGGTCCTTCCTGCAGGGCTTCTGGGCTGTCCTCAGTGGGAGGTTAGCTTCTCTGTGTTGTTCTGTGGGTGTTGGGGCTCCAGAAGTTGTTCAGAGTCCTCTTTTACATAGTTTGGAGGGAATCTCTCAGGCCTCTTTTATGCCAGATAATTTATCCCATTCTACCTCTCCCTTTCCCCTTTTCCTAGTGCATTCTTTTTTCTTATCCCTTTATTATTATTTTAGATAATCATGCTATCACATTCAACTCACACCTTTGCTTTCTATCTATGTATGCTTCTACCTATCCTAAAAATGAAAAAGGTTTTTAGTAGTTACAATTATCATTTTCCCATGTAGTACTATATACAGTTTAACCTTATTGAATCCAAAATTCCCTTGGAATTTCTCCTTCATAGTTACCTTTTTATGCTTCTTCTGCATCTTGTTGAAAATCATATTTTCTATTCAGTTCTGATCTTTTCATTAGGAATTCTCTCTTCATTGAGTATTCATTTTTCCCCTGAAGGATTATACTCAATTTTCTTGGATAGGTGATTCTTAGTTGTAATCCTCTCTCTTTTGCCCTCTGGAATATCATGTTCCCATCCCTCAGATTTTTTAATGTAGAAGCTGCTAAATCTTGTGTTATCCTGACTGTGTCTCCATGATATGGCAACAGTCTGGGAAGACTGGAATTTGGAATTTCCTGGGAGTTTTCATTTTCTTTCAGTTTATATTTTACCCTCTGGTTCTTGAATATGAGGGTACTTTTCCTTGATAATTTCTTGAAGGATGATATTTAGGCAATTTTTTTTTTTCATGACAGTCATGTAGTCTTAAATTACCTCTCCTACATCTCTTTTCCAAGTCAGTTTTTTTCCCCAATAAGATATTTCACATTTTCTTCCATTTTTCTATTTCTTTAAGTTTGATTGTTTCTTGATGTCTCATAAAATCATTAGCTTCCTTCCACCTGCCCAATTCTAACTTTAAAGTAATTATTTTCTTTAGTGAGCTTTTGTACCTCCTTTTCCATTTGGCCAATTCTACTTTTAAAGGAGTTTTTCCTCTTCAGTGAATTTTTGTATATCTTTATTCCATTTGTCCAATTTTGCTTTTCAAGGCATTCTTCTCTTCTTTTGGATTTTTGTGCCTCTTTTATCATTTGGCCTTATTCTGTTTTTAAAAGTGTTATTTTCATCAGTATTTTTATGCCTCCTTTACCAAGCTGTTGACTCTTGTTTTCCATGATTTTCTTGCATCACTCTTATTTCTCTTGCCAATTTTTTCTCTACTTCTCTTACCTGATTTTTAAAATCCATTTTGAGCTCTTCCATTTTTCTTTTAGGCTTTGGCTGCATTAATTTTTACTTTATTTTCTTCTGAGTATGTGTTTTAATCTTCCTTGTCCCCATAATAACTTTCTATGGTCAGAATTTTTTTTTCTGTTGTTTGTCATTTTCCAGACTATTTTTTTTAGTTTTTAACTCTATGCTAAAGTGGGGCTCTGTTTTTCAAATGGAAGGGGCATTATCCCAATCTTCAGTTTTTTGTCCAGCTGTAAGTTTTTGGCTCTTCTAAGGCGGTGTGATCTAAGGAGAGGTGTATTTACCACTCCCATATGCTGTGCATTGGTTTGTGAGTGACCACAAGCACTCTTTTTCACCCTGGAAGTGTGACCAGGGTCCCTACACCCCTGCAGCCATAAGCTCTGCTGTGCTAGTGCTTCTCTTCACACTGAGACTAAGACCCAGGATTGTGACCCAGATTCAAGTATAAGCAGTGCAACAGAGTCCTGCTCCTGGTGCCAGCAAAGGGACCCCTGTAAATCTCTTTTTGACCTATTGTCTGATGCCCTTACGATGTGTGAGCTGAGAGGTCTGGAAACCACCACTGATTCAGTCATCTCAAAGTCTGCTTCTAATTTGCTGGGATCCAGTCTCAGGTCCTCTTTCATCCTGGTGCAACAGACCTTTCCTTCTGAACTTTTAAGTTGTCTTGGTTTGGAAAATTGTTTCATTCTGCCTTTTTGTGGGTTCTGCCACTCTAGAATTTGTTTAGAGTCATTATTTAAAGGGATTTGGAGGGATTTGGGGGAGAGTCCAAGTGAGTCCCTGCCTTTACTCTGCTATCTTGTCTCTGCCTCCCCATTATCTCCTTTTTTACCCATTTCACCTGAAGAAGTGGCCCTTCTTGCCAAGGTAAGTCCTTCTACATGCTTAAGTGACCCCATGCCATCCCATCTTCTCCAGCAGATTGCTCCCTTCTACCATCCCTACTCTATCTCAAACATGGGAAAAAAAACAGTTATGGGGACATAGAGTTCGAGACCTGTATCACAGTTGCCATGGTATCCTGTAGTATTCTGTTTTATCCTTGTAGCTGAAACCAGAAAAGGCACCCCAGGTGTTTGTAGCAGCAAGCACCCCAATATCCCCAGAGTGGCTGCCAACACAGGTTCTTAGATCTGCTTTTCAAAAGGAAAGCAACTCAAAATGGGTTAACAAGTTTACTTTAATCAAACAAACACACATTACCTAGTTCAGGGGGAAAAGGTCAGCACCCCAAACTTCAGAGTTACAGAACTTACAGATCAAACAGACAGGCTTCCAAACTGTCCAACCATTATATCAATACCAAATCACAGTTACCAGAGAGGGAAGCATCAGCATCTGGGTTTTCAAAGCCAGGGGGCTCTCAACAACGGCTTCCCAGAGTCTCATCTGGTCAAATCACACAACACTTCTCAAAGTGAGCCCCAAAGCAAAGCCTCTCATCAGAGTTTATATAGCCTTTTCCTGGCTCAGAGATTGTAACAACCTCCTTGACCCACTGCCCAATCACAAAGTATCAAGGTGTGGGCTTTCTTGAAAAACAAGCCTCTCACCACAGGCTCCAGGTGCACTTAAGCTAGGGGCAGGGAAGATCTTTACATTTGCATTTCCATTACAGTGTTTTAAAAAAAAAATTGCCAACATTTATCCCTCCCATGTCCTCTCTAATTAAAGAAGAATAAAAATCTCATCTGCAAAAAAACTAAAAAAATAAAGTCCTCATAACATGTATTCAGAGTCCAGCAAAATGTTCACAATGGATTTTTTTCACTTTATATCCATCACCTTTCTGGTAGGAGGGAGGTGGTATCTTCAGTCCTCTCCTAGAGTTACCACTAGGATAAAATGAGATAATATTTGTAAAGCACTTTGCAAACCTATCTGAATTGCCATATAAATGTGCTATATGAATTGTAGATATAATTATATGTACGTGTAGGTCCTGTTCCTCTTTCTTTGATTTCTTTGGCTTATAGGCTTAGTAATAGTAGCACAGCTGGGTCAAAGAATATTCAAAGTGTATTTGAATAGAATGTACAAAGTAGTATGGGGCTTTGAGCCTGAGAAACCTATGAAGTCTGGCCTAGCCAAACTAGACTAATATTCCCTGGAACTGGCATTTCATCACTTGACTCATTTTATTTTCTTCTTTAAAAATTTTGTTTTCAGATGAAGATCTGCATTCTCTTCTTATCTGCCCTTGTCCCACTGAGACCATCACTTTATCAGGAAGTGGGCATCATGTTTCATTCTGATGCCTCTGGAAATGTCATTCTGTTTATCAGAATTCCCAAGTCTTTAAAAATTGTTTGTCATTATGATATTGTTGTCACATAAATTGTTCTGTTTCTGTTTACCTTACTCTGCATCAATTCATATAAGCCTTTCCAGGTTTCTCAGAAACCATCCCCTTCAAAATTTCTGATAGCACAATAGTATTCCATTACATTCATATATCATAGCTTATTCAACCATTACCCATTTGATGGGCACCCTATTAGTTTCTAGTTCTTTGTCTTACAAATTGAGTTACCATAATATTTTTGTACATATGGTTCTTTTCTCATTTGTTGATCTCTTTGTGGTATAGACCTAGTGGTGGTATTGCTAGATCAAAGGTTATCTACAGTTTAATGGCTTTTTGGGCATAGTTCCAAATTGCTTCCCAGAATGTTTGGGACAATTTACCAACATATTACATTAATGTAATGTACCTGCTTTTCTGCTTCCCCTCCAAAATTTGCCATTTTCTTTTTTTGTCAACTTTGCCAATTTGGTGGGTGTGAGAGACAATCTCCAAGTGTTTTGTTTGTGCAAAAATTTTAAATTATATATAATAAAAATTTCCAGTTTACCTTCTTTGACCTTCTCTATTTCTTTTTTGGTCATTAACCCTTCTCTTAGCCATATATCTGACAGATAATTTCTTCCTAGTTTCTCTAATTTGCTTATGAAGTCACCTTTAATGTCAATGTCATCTACCCATTTGAAGTTTATCTTGATGTAAGATGGTGTTCTATATCTAGTTTCCTTCAGATTGTTTCCCAGTTTTCCCAATAATTTCTGCCAAATAGTGACTTCTTAATATTGATCTACAGCGCTCATTTACTTCTACATATTGTTTACTTATTCTATACACTAACATCTTGTTCTGTCAGTTGAATTTTTTTATTAGTTTTTCTCACTTTGTATAGTATTCCTTTGGTAGTTTGATTGGTATGACACTGGATAAATAAATTAATTTGTCATTTTGTTAATTTGTTGTTATTTTCATTACATTAATTGGTTTGGCTTACTCATGAGCAATCAATATTTCTCCAATTATTTAGATCTTTCTTTCCTTTTGTAAACAGTTTTATAATTTTGTTAATATAGTTCCTGTGTATGTCTTAGTAGGTATACTCATAAGTATTTCATATTTTCTCTAGTTATTTTAATGAGAATTTCTCTATTTCTTCCTGCTGGCTTTTGTTGGCAATACAGAGAAATACAAATGATTTTTATGGGTTTATTTTATATCCTGCATGTTTGCTGAAACTGTAAATTATTTCAATCAGTTTGTTTTTTATATTACTCTGCAAGGTTCTCTAAAAACCATCATATAATGTGCAAAAAGTAATAATTTTATTTTTTTATTTATACCTATTTCCCTAATTTATTTTTCTCATCTTAATATATCATAGCCATTCTAGCACTATATTGAAGAGTAATAGTTATAATGAATATCCTTTCTTTACCCCTCATCTACTTAATAAATGCTTGTTGAATTAGTGATTGATTTTAGTAAGGAAAGCTCTTAGTAATGGGGGATAATGGCAAAATGGAGATAAAACTATTCCTATTTAAGGAGGACCTTATTATTTACCTCAGAAATCCTAGGGAATATGCAACAATAGCCATGAAGACAAGTAAAAGCTTTAGCAAAGTGACAGGCTACAAAATAAACCCACAAAGTTTAGCATCATTGCTATATAATAATAACAAAAATTCAAGAAGCAATAATAGAAAAGGAAGTCTCATTCAAAATAACTATTAAATGCATAAAATATTTGAGGATCAATCTATCAAAGCACACAAAATACTTTTATCATTTCAATTACAATTAAAGAAATAAAGACTTTAAAATAGCTGGAGGAATATTCAGTGCTAACTTCATGCTAGGAACAGTTGTTTATTTTGCTGAGCTTTTTGGTAGGATGGTTGTTGGCTCCACTTGGTCTTGGGGGGGGTCCTTGACCTCCTCCTCCTGAGGTTAGGCTCTCCTGGATCTTTGACTGTCAGCATCCTAGATCTTTAAGATCTTTTCTGCCATCTGAGGACAAAATATTAGGGAACTTCAGCCCCAGGGCCTGGGTTATCTTGGTCTGAGCACTGCAATGACACTGCAGTGGGGCCCCATTACCCACCAGGGCTCTCTAACACTTCCACTGTCTCTACTGTTGTTGCCTAAGGACACAGAGACTGACAGACTATGCATGTGCTTGACTGTCTCTGGTTATGCCGAGCTAGTGCTAAATTTGCTGGTGGAATGCCCTTTCCTATTGTCATCCAACTTTTAATTGACCTCTTCTTTAGTTATGGGGTGGAAGAAGTCATTTACTGTAGTTTCCCATTGGATTTGTTGATCATTTTTTGGTCTGGTGCAAACTTTAAAATATTCTAGAATAGGGGTATATGAGGGTAAGGAAAATGCCTCCTAATTAGGCAGACATCATGGTAGGAAGTCCAGGGCATGCACTTCTTGTACTATTGTGACTAGAGCTCCAGTGGATGTACACTCAGTTGTGCTGGACTTGGTGTCAGGAAGCCCTAAGTGCAAATCCTCCCTCAGACAATGACGAGCTCGGTGGCCCAAGAACAGCAAAGCAGTGTTTCCAAGTATATTCAAAAGGATACAAGCACACTTCTCTTTATTTTGTTTCACTATACTGCACTTCTCAGCACAATTTGCATTTTTTTTTTTTTACAAATTGAAGGTTTGTAGCAACCTTACTTCAAAAAAATCTATCAGTATTATTTTCCCAACACCATGTGCTGACATAGTGTATGTCACATTGTGGTAATTCTTACAATATTTCAAACTTTTTCATTATTACTACATTTATTATGGTGATCTGTGATCAGTGATCTTTGATGTTACTATTAGAATTGTTTTGGGGTGCCATGAGCAGAACCTATATAATAAACATATTATATATGTATATGTGCTGTTCTTGGGCCACCGAAGCAATGTTAAACTCTTTTCGTTAAGCAGTCATATTACACTTTTTCAGTAAAACAGCCGGCCTGATTCTGGGATCAGTAGCATTTTGGGTCATCTCCCTTGGCCTCATTGCTGAAGCAGTGTTAAGCTATGTCAATGACAAACTTTTTCCTTAAAACAGAGAAGCGAAAAGGTTTTCAAAATTTGGGCAATGCTGCCAAACCCAGCGAGCTCTCCACATAGCAGGATTCTGTTTTCTCCCAGCTCCCAACAGCTATAGAGCTCTGCTTCAGTCAAACCAGGTTCCAGAACTGCCTGAAGCAGCTGCTCAAACTTCTGATCCTCTTCCACTTCATTTCTTTCAAGCATCTGGGAACATTCTCAGCTCTGCTATTGTTAACCTATTGTTAGTTTATTGTGGTTGCTCTCTCATTTCTCTGACTTCTGTCTTGTCATCTGGTCTCCTCTGCTTTTTAATTCTTCAAATGAAGATATCCTCATGCATAGTAACCCATCTTTAACTTGAATTAAAAAAAAAAGATCAACAGTTCTTTTAGGTATAACACCAACAGACAATTTATAATTTCCCCATAATCCTCAAAAAGGTTTTATTTAAGAGGCCATTTGATCATAAATGAGCCCCAGAAAATTCACTTTCATGATCTAGGGTGTGTGTGGCAAACAGGGATAAGAAGGAAGAGATGAATGAATACTCTACTAGAATGCATCCAGTTATAATAGCAGTGGTAAAACTGCTATTATAGGTAAGTAGGGGTCAGATTCAGCTAGGGAGTCAGAACAGGCTCAGGGATTAGAAAGTGCAGGATCATTAGTACCTCTAATTGAAAGTTAAAAGTCAGTGATAAATTAGAAAATAGTTTTTTAAAAATCTGGAACTTCTGTCCTATGACCCGTTGACCCCTAACTCCCACTTCAACTTTTCCTCCACCTTTTCCCTTCCTAATCTTTCATCTTTCTTTCTGGTTTGGGGCCCCAACTCCTCTCTTTTAGTCTTTACTCCAGCTGATCTTAGCAGAAATAGGACTTTTTACCCGGCTCTGGGATGATGTACTTGGCCTAGAGCCCCTGTAATGATTGTGATTAAGTGTGTGATACTCCAAGCAGCCTACATTAGAGGTGAGGGAGGAAGAAGATAATGTATTTAGGCTTTCAGTAGTCCAAACCAAAGGAGAAAAGCAGTAATTAGAACATTGTTTGGCTTTGGTTGAATGATCAAAATGTATCATATTGTTCAGTGGAGGCAGGAGCATTTTAGAGAAAACACATTTTCCTTTCCTCAACTTTCTTTTTCTTTTTCATGCCAGACACAAAATTTCAAGTAAATTGGGCTGAGATCAGTGACTGAGACTTAGTGATGCAGCCCTAAGAAGGATGGAAAAAAAATCCAAACTGGAAGATTAGGAAACAGTTGTTCAGTCATTATTTACTCCTCATGATCTCGTTTGGGGTTTTCTTGGCAAAGATACTGAGAGTGGTTTGCCATTCCTTCTCCAGCTTATTTTGCAGATGAGGAACTGATGTAAGCAGGGTTAAGTGACTTGCCCAGGATCACACAGCTTTAATAGCTTAATGTGTCTGAAGCTGGATTTGGACTTAGGAAAATGTGTCTTCCTGACTCCAAGCCCAGTGCTCTGTCTGTTGTGCCACCTAGCTGCCCCTAGGGGACAGCAGCCTAGCATTTCTTAGAGGTATATTGACTAGATAAGCTAATGAGGCTTGTAATACTCAATGCCTATCTAATATATTCTGGACCAGTGGGGGAATCTCACTTAGGTATTTTCCCCAACTTGTTTGATTAGCAAAGGTCTATTACTAGAAAATCAAACAACTGCATGGCCAGCCCTAATAAAGATAGTCTACAATCATGGCATAAGCTTTATGAGCAACTAGTTAAGGCACTATATTTAAAAGAACAAATCTGGTGTTTACATGACCTTCAGGAGAATTTTGTTCACCAAAGGTCCAATGAAGCCTTTTAACTGTTGAGTCAGTATGGTCAATATGATCCCTGGTCTTGAAATCCAACCAATCCCAAACTGAATGTGCATATAGAGACAGGCAGACTAGAATTCAGGAATTACTGCAGCAATCATCTGACAGGCCACTGTGCCAGATGTGAGAGTACATCCTAGGAACTTTCTTATTTTTATTGATACTTTTTGTTTTTACAAACACATTCATTTTAGCATATATTGCCTTCTACTTTCTTTCAAGTCATATCTTATAACAAAGATTACAAAAAGAAAGAGAAAAAAAGCAGTTCAGCAAAAGCAACCAATGCATTGAATGAATCTGACAGTTGATGCACTATTCCATTGTTTGTCCCCTCTGCACTGAAGGGAGAGAATAATATTTTTTCATTTTTTCATTTCTATGAGTAGCCTCAACACATACATTTTTCCAGATCTCTAATAAATACTTCAGGGATTTGAAGGTAAGTCAAATCATTACTTTTTGACATCAGAAACCTTAAATAATGAACCAAAAAGGTATTTGTTGATAATAATAATTCTTTGTGATGATTTAGTGTTTCAGTGTTATCCTATTTATCTTTATGACAACTCTCTGAGATATATGCAAATGTTATTGTTTTCATTTTACAAAAGAGAAAAAAAGTTTTAGGGAAGTTAGGTGACAATGGGATGATAGATCTAGAGCTGGCAGGGATCTCGGAGGCCACCAATCTAATTCTTTCCTTTTATAGGTGAGGTAACTCATAGGGGGAGTTTAAAGGACTTCCCAAGGTCACACAAACTTTAAGGCATCAGAGCTGAGTCTTGAAGAAAACCAGAGATTCTAAGAAGCAGAAATAGTGCAGAAGTGAATTCTAGACATTGGACTTAGCTGCAAGTCACTGAGATAAGAGATGTAGTGTCATGTATGGGGCTTAGCACAAAGACCATCGAGTGCACGGAGGGAAGTAATATGAAACAGAGAGGTAGGTTGGAGTTGCATGGGGAAAAGATTTATATACCTGCCAGAGGAATTTGTATTTGACCCTGGAAGTAATAAGGAGTCATTGGAATTTATTGAATAGAAAAGTGATATGGTCAGATCTGTGTTTTAGCAAAAATCACTTTAACAGCCAAGGAGACAATGAATTGGAGTGGAAAGAGAATGGAGGCAAGGAGACCAATTAAGATGCTTTTGTAGTAGTCCAGTTAGGCAGTGATAAAGGTCTGAATAAAGTTGGTGGCTGTGTGAGTGGAGAGGAGACAGATGTGAAAGATTGTATGGAGGTAGAAATAACAAGACTTGGCAACTAATTGGCATGTAGAGTGAAAATCATTAATTCCCTCAGTCATGTTTGGAGATGTTCATCACTAGAAGGCTAACTATGATGTAATTCTTTTATACCTCCCTTACCAATTTACTATCTTTCCATCCACAATAGGTATTCCAAACCTTTTCATCCCTCCTCAAACTTTCCACCATCCCCATCCCCAACTGTCTCAAATAAGGATTTCCCTTCACTAATAAATTAATGCAATTGGCCAAGAGTTACCTTTCGTCCCATCTTCCACTTCTCATGTCACTCAAATATCTTCCCCTACTATGTCCCTGTTATGCTCCTAATGAAGAGGTAGCCCTTTTTGCCAGAACTAACTCCTCTAACTGCACCATTGAGTCCACTCCATTCTGCCTTCTCTAGCAATTGCCCCTACTATCATTCCCATATCACTCCCCTACTCAATAAACTCCAGTGGTTCCCTTTTCAAGATCAAATATAAACTCTCTTTGACATTTAAAGTCCTTCACAAACTGGCCCCTTCCCACCTTTCCACTTTCCTTACACTTACTACCTTTCTTTAAACTCTGTGCTCTTGCTACACTGGCTTGCTTGCTTTTCTTCTACTAGTTAACTTTCATGTCTCAATTTTCAGCTTTTGCACTAGCTGCCCTCCATGCTTGTATTGTTCTTCCTTCTCACCTCTGTTTCTTAGCTTCCCTGACTTCCTTCAAGATTCAGCTTGAATCTCATTTTCTGCAGAAGGCCTAGCTTGATCTGCTGGTCATGCCTGTCCAATGCATTTGTATCTCATCTACTCTGCATATATCTTGTATATACAAAGATATTGATAAGAATTGGATAGGATGAGAAGGAATGGATGGGTTGCTATCTTCTGAGGTCCCTTCCAACTCTGAGATTCTTTGATTCTTATGGATTTGATGGTTGTCAAAGTAATGTTGTATAACTATTTCTTAGAATATGCCAATATATTTTATTATCTTCAAATAAATACCATCATTTTGGGAAAGAGACAAGCCTCTATAAGGAACAATTAATTCAGCAGGTTTTCAAGACCTCTTGAAAATCTACAAACTTAGCTAAAATGCTCCTTGTTCACACAGTGAACCTAGTTACCAATGCATTTGAATTCTGGGTGCAAAGTTACTGAGATGTGCTTATATCCAGCCTCAAGCAAAGCCACACGCCACAGATGTTGTAAAGAGGTCCCTTGCTTTGTGTGGGAATTAAACATAACATTCTCATTATCTCATTTAGCTACATACAAACTATCAAAGATGAAAAAGGATAGAAACGTTCAATGTTGGAAGGTTTTGTGGACAGACAGGCACTGTTCCTGGAATTGACTTGGTACAACCATTTGGGAATGCATTTGGATGTATGCTAAAAAAAATGACTAAAATACCCATACCCTTTGATCCCATTGTTAGACATTTACTCAAGGAGGTCAAAGACAGAAATAAAAGTCCTTCATACTCCAAAATATTCGTAGAAATGCTTTTTGTGATAGCAGAGAACTAGAGACAAAGTCAATACCTATTGATTGGGGAAAAGCTAAACAAATTATGGTATATGAATGTAATAAAATATTCCTACAGTCTAAGAAATGGCAAATATTATATGTTTCAGACTTGTATGAACTGATACTGAGTGAAGTAAGTAGAAATAAAAAAAAAAGCATACATAGTGACTACAACAATGCAAAAGGACAAAAAAGAACCAGAAAAATGAGCTTATCCAAATAATTAGGCATTAACAACTGAAGCCTTCTTGTCAGCTTGCTTTTCTGTTGCAATCATTTGCGTTCATTTCAACTCAGTCCTAGGCCTGGCTTCCTGCTTCTCTTGGTTCTTCCCTTGCCTTAGTCCTTCTTGCCCATAGTCCAAACTAGAATTCCCCTGTGCGCTACTCCCTAAGTTAGGTACACAGATCTTCTGATATCTGATTCTCCAATGAGTTAACAAGTATTTATGAAGTGCCTTCTTTATGTCAGGTGTAAGGTTATGGGCTTACAAAGAAAAAATTGAAATAGTCCTTGCCTCTAAGACACTCTATTAGGGAAACAACACAAATGCAAAATAGACTGATAATTTTTCTAGGAAGGTAGTAATACCCATGGAGATCAGAACAGGTCTTAATGTCAAATGTGGTGTTTATGGAGGCAGTATAGAATGGAGTATGTGGTACACTGGTTAAAATCACAGTTATGTATAGGCAGCTAGGTGGTTCAGAGGACATAGTATTGGTCCCTGGATTCAAGAAGAACTGAGTTCAGATCTAACTTCAGACAGTTAATGACTAACCTCTATCTACTTCAGTCCCCTCAACTGTAAAATAGGGATAATAATGATACCTAACCTTACAGGGTTGTTGTGAGAATCAAATAAGATATTTGTAGGGGTGGCTAGGTGGCACAGTGAATAGAGCACCAGCCCTGGAGTCAGGAGAATCTGAGTTCAAATATGGCCTCAGACACTTAACACTTACTAACCATATGACCTTGGGCAAATCACTTAGCCCCAATTGGCCTGCCCTCCCCCCTCCAAAAAGCAATATGAATATATATAGATATAGATATAGATATAGATATAGATATAGATAGATAGATAGATAGATAGAGAGAGAGAGAGAGGTATCTATCTATCTATCTATCTATCTATCTACATCTATCCACATATTTGTAAAGTTCTTAGAAGGTGCTCAATGGGCATTTAATAATGCCTCTACCTCTTTGTGTGACCTTGGGCAAAAACCAACTTCCCTAAGCCCCAATTTTCATCTGTAAAATGAGGTTGGATTAGGTGGCTTCCCTGGGCTCTTCCAGCTCTAGTTCTATGAGCCTATGACCTAAGCTTTGAAAGAAATTAGAACTTCTAAGAAGAGGGAGATAGCAGGTAAAAAGGTTGTACATTCCATGCATTGGGGACATTGATTGCAAAGACATGGGGATGGGAGATGGAATAATGTATGTGAGGAAAAGCAAGAATACAAATTTGTCTGGATCACAGTATAGTGAAGGGAAATAAAGTATGAAAAGTCTGGAAAGGTAGCTTGGGGCCAGGTTGTGAAATCCTTTAAATGCCAGAGATCCAAAATCTAATAATGAGTTATTAGCGATTATTAAATAGGGTAATGACATAGTGAGACCTTTGCTTTAGGAAAATCACTTCAGTAGATGTTTGGAAGATGGAATGAAGAAGGAATGAAGCTAAAGTCAGGGAAATCTGACAGGGAAAGCAACAACTGAGGTAAGAAGTGAAAAGGACCTTTTAACTAGGGTGATGGTGTTGAGGTTTAGGGGTGCTTAGGACCCCAAAATACCAACAGGCCAGGTCCTGCCAGAATGAATTTGACTCTAGCCTTCTTTTAACCAAAGGAAAAAAAAATTATTAAAGATCCACCACATTGGCCAGACTTAAGAAATCTTACCATTGGCTAGACTTTTAAGGAATCTGAGCACCTTCATGGAAAAGGGATGGGTCTTAGATACAGAAAGATTGTGGGAGGGATCTAGGTTTGACCAAGTAGGCTGGGTTGACTAGAGGAGGCATTTAGGGAAGGTCTTGATGGGAGTGGCTGGTAGCTGAGGTAACTAGAGGTCAGATAGCAGGAACCAAGAAAATGGGATTTTGATGGGATCAAGGGTGGGAAGTCCTGAAAGCAATCTGGAGGTAACAGACAATGGGGGGCTAGGCTAGTTTAAGGGTAACAAATTTGGGCATGAAAAATCAGATCAAGTGGGAAGATCCAAGGAGAGTTTAAGGTTAGGTTTTCCAGGGCCTCTGGACAAATGGGATTCAAATTCTTTTGGGGTAAGGGGTGAAGGTCTGGGCTTGGGTCTCTACCCTGTCATTGGCTATGTGAATTGGGGAGAAAGGAAATGCAAATGAGAGATAATAAAATAATAAGACCTAGCAAATTATTTCTCATCAAAAGAGTAGGAGGTCCCATTGTGAATCTGGGTGACTAGAAAGATAATGGTCCCTTTGGAAGAAATAGGGAAGTTTAGAAGATAGCTGTGTTTGAGAAGAAAGTTTTACTATAGTTGAATTTAGTAGTAAAATCTCTCTAGAAAATCCCCTTGCATTCTGACTGGTAACATTGAGGTTTGGGACGTAAGGGTGCTTGAGACCCCAAAATACTGTCATTCCAGGTCCTGTCAAATGAATTCGACTCAAGCCTTCTCTCAACCAAAGTAAAACAAAGTTTATTAAAGATTCACCATAATGGTTAAACTCTTAAGGAGCCTAAGTGAAGAGGGTTAGGGTTGCTCTGGAGACCCCAAAATACCAACAGGACAGGTCCTGCGGAATGAATTCTATTCAAGTCTTCTCTCAGCCAAAGAAAAGTAAAGTTTACTAAAAGTTCACTTGTATTAGACACAGAGTAAGTCTGTGCTAGGTCATTCTATGGCACTCTCACTATTCTATGGTGCTCTCACAAACATGAAGACTGGCTGGGGTCTTATATAAGAAGGTTGTGGGAGGAATCTAGGTGTGGTCTAGGGGAGGAATTTGGGGAGAGTCTTCTGGAGGAGTTAATGAGGTCAATGAGTGATTAAGGATGGGAAGTGCTGGAGGCTACAGACAATGGTAGGCTAGGCCAGTTCAAGGGTGGATTGATATTTTGATAGACTCAAGGGTGGGAATTAGATGAACAATGGATGGCTAGGCTAGTAACTAGATTAGAGTTAGTAGTTAGTAACTAGGTTAGAGCTCTGAGCCCAGCCACAATGTAAGGCTTATTGCCTCATGCAAATGCATCATCAAATGAGACAATTTAATCAGATTCCAAGGGAGGTTCCCAGAGCCTGCAGCAAGGAGAACCCATACATCATTCCCCTCTCAAAACATATTTGTGAAACTTATGTTGACAAGTGGGTCACAACAATCTGACACAGACTTAGTCTGAGCTAGATTGGATCAGAGTGCCCCCATGGAGGCAAGGTGGATCTCATATGCAGAAAGTCTGTGGGAGGGTTCTAGGGCTGATCTAGAGGAGGGATTTGGGGAGGGTCTTGAGAAGTCTAAGGAGTAAATTGATGGGACTGAAGTCAGACTCCTGAGATTGAGGGTGGGAAATAACTGAAGGCTGCTTAGAGATGACAGACAATGGAGGACTAGGCTAGTTGCAGATCTGGGTCTACATAGTTTGATAGGGTCAAGGTTGGGAAGTAGCTGGACAGTGGAGAACTAGACTAGGAGATTTGGACCTAGGCTTATGGCCTCAGGCAAATGTCTCTTTAAGTGGAAGATTCAATGAGAGTTCAAGGGGGTTCCCAGAGCCTGTACCCCATCAATAATAGATACCTCATTTCCCACTCCAAGAAGTCTACCACACCTATCTCTTAAGGATGTACTGAAGTATTTTCTAACTTAACTGCTTATGGTTGACTAATGTGCTCCTTTTTTTGTCCCTTAGCATCTGTGCCTTAAATAATCTTGCTTTTTTTAGCTCTATGGTCAGGATCCCCATGCCAAGACTACCTCTATCATTTTATTCCTCTCTTACTATTAGGAGACACCTCATACTCCAGAGCTAAGACCCAACAAGCAAGCTGTGCCCTGAGCTTGATATAACAACAATCCCTTGTGTTCATCCTCTATTTTACACCAGCTCCAGATGGTCCCTGAGCTCAGACAGGCACTGACTGGCAGGACCCATGTTCTAGTCATGAAGTCTTTCTGTGAATCAAACTTGTCTCATTTTTGCTGTTATCACTTATTGTCAGGGCTACAGCTCACTGCATGACCATTGCTATATGTATTGAAATTTGCCACACTAAAGTGGGCGGCCTAAAGGAGACCCTGACACATATATCTAGTTTCCTTCCTCCAGTGGAATAAAGGAAGCTTTTTGCTTATGACCACTATTGGCCCTATTTTTTATTTTGTTTTTATTTCATTTTATTACTTAGAATTAACTGTGTTATGATGACCTGTGTGAACTCTGACATTTTTTAACAGTGGCTGCATATAACCTCTGTGACTTTTTGGTTATTTGTTTTCAGATTTGACACCCTAGGTTCTCTTAATGGTTTCTTTTTCTCTTTGTTGACCATATTATTCCTTGGCCAGTAGATGTCCTCATTCACAATTTTTTCCTCTGGAGTTCCCACCCAAAGGTGGTTAACTTTGTCCTCTGAGTCTAAAATCCCCACTCAAAGATTCATTTAGCAAATACTTGGGGTGAAGCTCTCATTGATTGACCAACAATAGATCCCCGATCAAGCCCCACCTCATCGTTTGGACCCAGATGGCTCAGAGTGAATGTAAATAGCAACTGTTTCTGTTTTAGCCAGAAAACCTGAGGGTCTTCCCCTCCCAGATTGTTTTTTTTTCCCAACTAGGTAAAAGAGGTCATTCTTTACCTCATTTCTTACCTAGCCTTAATCACTGAATGGGTGTTGCTTCAGTCAAACTGAGACCTGGGCTAAAGACCTTAGCTTAAAAAAGCCAAGGTCTCCCACTGCACGCAGGGCCATTTCCAATTGTCCCAATCTTACCACAGGGTCCAGATGGCTCTAGAAGAGAAAGAGAAGCTGGTGATTTTGCACAGTCTTCCTTGACTTAAATCTAGTTCACTTGCAAGTTGTGGCATCATCTCCCTAATGTCATGGTCCTTAGTTCAAATGTCAAGTCATTGTACAAGTGAATTTGCTTTACTCTGGGATCCTGTGATGGTAGTCATTGAGGAAATACTCCTTTGACAGAGATTTTCCTTGAAATTGCTGTTTTCTGAAAAATCAGGATTATCTTTCATGTCTGAGTTCACAAACCCCATGTTTTATAATCCTCTTCTCTGACAATCTCCACTTTCCCTTTACTCCTTGTCAGTTCTTCAGAATTCTCTGGGAGTCTAGAATCTCAGAGACTTATGTCTCCTAGAATGTGTGGAAGAGCTAGCTATGCAAAGTATCATTGTTTCACCTAGTGGCCATGCCTGAGGCCTGTATCTTATCCCTTGCACCTGGGATGTACTGATGTTAAAATGCATAATTTGCACCTTCCCCAGAGTAAAGGAACAACACTTTACCCTGCACTTTACACTCTGGAACTGGACATACTTGGAAGTTGAAAATCGCCACCTGTCTAATCCCCTCTTCTCTTCCCATAAAACTGATTGATGGCCCTGTTCAAAGGCAGAAACACCTTGGAATCATTCATGATGAGACTCTTCTCTCCTGTCCAACCAACTAGAGGAACTGAATTGAGGGTTACAAGTGGGACAACACTCTAGTATTCCAGGCACTGTGTTTCTGGGGTTGTTTCCTGTGATTTGGAGCAGTGTCACTGGACATCTGACTGGCTCCAAGGGTTGGAATAGCCTAGGAGTGCAGGGGAAATTCTGTCATAGTTTTGTAATGGAAATGCAGATTTAAAGATCTTCCCTGCCCCTAGCTTAAGTGCACATGGAGCCTGTGGTGGGAGGCTTGTTTTTCAGGAAAGCCCACACCTTGATACTTTGTGATTGGGCAGTGGGTCAAAAAGGTTGTTACATTCTCTGAGTCAGGAGAAGGCTATATAAACTCTGATGAGAGGCTTTGCTTTGGGGCTCACTTTGAGAAGTGTTGTGTGATTTGACCAGATGAGACTCTGGGAAGCCGTTGTTGAGAGCCCCCCGGCTTTGAAAACCCAGATGTTGATGCTTCCCTCTCTGGTAACTGTGATTTGGTATTGATATAATGGTTGGACAGTTTGGAAGCCTGTCTGTTTGATCTGTAAGTTCTGTAACTCTGAAGTTTGGGGTGCTGACCTTTTTCCCCTGAACTAGGTAATGTGTGTTTGTTTGATTAAAGTAAGCTTGTTAACCCATTTTGAGTTGCTTTCCTTTACAAAAGCAGATCTAAGAACCTGTGTTGGCAGCTACCCTGGGGATATTGGGGTGCTTGCTGCTACAAGTTTGAATATCAAGTTTCCATCCTAGGGAAAATCATGTTTCTCTGCACTGAAGAAAGACTGTGTCCATTAGGAACATAAACAATTGCTATCATCCGGAAGGTGATTCAATTAAGTTGTAATGATCCAGAATGCAGCATCTAATATGCCTTAATCACCTCCTGAAAAATTCAGAGGTTTAGAAGAACAGTCAGACCACCCAGACATGATTTTATTAGCTTTATCTCAAAGATCAGGTCATATAGCTCAGCAGCAGTGGTTTCTGGGGTTAAAGGCATGTTGAAACTGTTTTGGGCTCCTAGTAGGACCTTTACACAGGAAGAATATGTAGGATTCAAATAGACTCATCCTTTGGGAGTGGTTGAATCAGTGTAGACCCAGAAGCTGGAGCAAAGTTCAGTGGTAAAACTCGACAATGACTATAACCAGGGTTTATCGCCTTGTTATGATTCCATGCCCTTGTTCAACAAGTTTTTTAAGGGCTCAAAGCTACCGTCTCCTTGAGGATGGGGGAGATTTTCCAGGCTATCATCATGGAACTAAGTAGATTCTTGGTAAATGATGACTGATTCAGAACTTGACCATGTTCTGTCTGTTTTACAGGGGCTCTCACAGAGAGTAAAGAAAGGAAAATGGAGAAACGGTATCCGTCCCACACAGTAGAGCGACTAGGGCAGCTGCTGCTGCCTTCCATAAGGCCAGCTCGCCCCATCAGGGCAAGGTAGGAGCTGTGTATGGTCATATGTTTTATTGTGGGAGATCAACCCCTCTTCCCACCCACACACCCCATTTCTCAGAGAGAAGCAGGTCAGCTGAGAGAGGGACAATGATCAGATCTTGCTTCCATTTATATATATTTTTTAAACTTTATTCTATTAAAGAATACATCTGCCAGATTTGGTATTATTTCTCATCTTTAGTGTGACTTGTCCATGTATTGCTGGGTATCCTTTTGTTTGCAACATGAGTGCCCCAGGAAGGAGAGACAGTTGTTTCCTGGTCAAGGCTTAGAGTTTCACCTCTAGTCCATTGTTACAGAGTTTTGCTCTTTATCCGGGGGCATAAGCATAGCCATTTCATAACTACTCTTTTAAGTACAGAATCACTATGAATTCAGGCCCTATTGTATAAATAAATCTTAGGCACAAGACCA